>CALNHX010012756.1:0-22737 GCA_940337035.1 Agriotes lineatus
TACAAGTGAGGAACAAATAAAATATTCAACAATACACGCAAGCTAACATGTTTTACTGGCTCAAGAAGGTGACTGGCTCGCCTGCGGCTCGCCAGTAATATCCTTCTATTCGCCAGTAAAAACCCTCTTACCAAGCTAGTAATGTTAAATACTATACCGTAATTTTCCAGATTTCATGTTACCCTAAAAGTAGCTCACATTAAAACTTTTAATATCTTAGAAAGAGTGCGTTTGCGGATTTATTTAGAACTTTTAGCTTTATTTTTGATTATAGTATGCTTCTGCAAAGTATGACCCTTATTTTGGAAACACCCTGTATATCGTGTGATAAAAAATAAGATTAATCGGTGCTGCCCAATAGAAAAATCACGTATATCTCTGCTTGCATTTTGGAATATTTGTCATACTTTTATTGTTGCACCTACTCTGTCATAGTAAAACTCATTCACCACGATTTTTTTTAACTTTCTATGTTCCTGAAACGCATTTCTAGCATGCACTGTTTTCGGTAATAAATAAAAAACGTGACTTAAAATATATCTGACACCAAATCTGTGAAATTGCCCAATTCTTGCAATGGGCAAAATTTTATCCCCCCCGTAAAATCGTCACTGCATCTGCCGAATTCTCGTAATAGGAAAAATTTTGCCGAATTCGGGGAATTTGGCAGCAGAAATGTGCCTATTAGGTGATATCGAGCTACAAAAATAATCAGAATCAAAGACAATACTAATAACTGATAACTATAACATTTATATTGCCTACTTTACGAAATGAGTAATAGCCTTGTTCGATCTTTTTTTCTATTAGGCGAATTCGGCGGAAGTAGTGCAGATTAGTGCAGATTTCACAGATTAGGCAGAATTTTGCTCATTTCACAATTTAACAATTTCACAGTTTGAGCGTAGCATTTACAAAGTTAACGGGTTTGTCTGAAAAGCAGTTTAGAACTTGTCAACTTAAGTTGACATAAGGTGGCAGCTGTATTAATTAAAATGGCATACTTTCTAAATCAATACTACATATACAGCTGACGTTTATCTTTCTCTTCCTGGTCCTCTTTGATGAAACTTATTTTGAATCACATGATACGTCAAAGTGTTATTATACGAGTTCTAGGAAGTAAATTATGCTATATCACTATAAAGATGAAACCCCTTAAATGCATCAATACTATTTCTCTAGTAGTGTTCCCGTGCTCAGATATTGTGGGCATGCACTAATTTGCTATACAGTACGGAATAAGTCAATCTTTAATTGTTTCTTGCTACTCCATTTTTCATTATGTCCGAAAATAATTTAAAAATGTCAGAAAAAAGTAAAAATCTCGAATTCTGACATAGACTGACAATACACTTCAGTATTGCCAACGTATAACGCATATCACAGCCTGCCTAATTAGTTATTTTATTGATCTGTCTGTACCTTTACTTTGAAGACCATTAAATCTTTTATACGGATAAAATGCACCTTTTTGTGAAATTAAAATATCTCTTAAAATATGATATTTGCGGTGGCAAATTTATATCACCCTTAATGTCAGGTAAAAAAACACCCTATACACACAGATCTAATTTTAGTCATGATGATATGAGAACATCAATGGAACTATATCACGTCAAGTTTGAACTTTTTATGTGTCAAAAGCATACTTAGCGTTAGAATTTATTTTGTTGCATAAATTTAGTCGCGTGAACGCATCTGTAGTTGTGCTCATTAATCGTGTGAACGCTACTGTAGTCGCCGTCCGCAATATGCACAGATAGTGGTATTTTATTTCGTTTGTTGAGATACCAGACGACCTGTCGCAACTGGAATAGCGTTCTTTTCCGTGCGAGTTCTCAGCTTGGCAACTTATATGCAATTTTCGTGCCTCGGATTTAGCCCATTAGCTTCTTGTATTTGGAGAGATTCTTCGTGAAGCATCACTTTGCTGAAGATTTTAGGCCTGGAGCTCGTATTTCCGACGTGTTTTTGTGTCCACGTCTACTAGACGGATCATTTATTACAAGTTGTTAGCCGTTCTGGCCATAAAAGCCTATATTACAGGGTAAGTTTTAATTCATTTTGGTTTTTGGTAGCGTTTTGTATTTAGCTGATTGTATACGGTGTCCGTCCTGGGAGCCTCATTTGACCTTGATTCCCATCTTCTGATCGATCCGCTTTGCAGCCTGGTGATTTCTTCAAGCACCCTCAACCTGCTGCCAGAATAGCTGTGAGAGCCCGCTTGAGGCTATTTAACCATCTTCTGCAGAATCTTGGCTCTTGAGATAAGTAGTTACGACCTAGCGAATTGCGTTGCCGCAGCTTCACCAGAATTGTAGATTTATTCCTTCTTGGCGTAGCTTTCTGACTTCCGTCTGGTGCTATTCACCCGACGCACCACGCTGAGTTCCAGTAAGGATGCAGCCAATTCTAAATTTCTTTAATGATATTCGCCCTACAAGTATGCAAGGGTTAGCCTAGAGTGAATTAGAGTACAACTGCTTCTAGTTTATACCGATGTGTTTAGCCTTTACTTCCGCATTGTTGTGTGATTAATTTCTAGTATAAAATGATTACTAGGTTAGACCTTTCGCTAAGTAATGCTCGTAGAACTTGTACTGGCTGTTCTATGCAATGGTTGCACTGTTACCTATTGTATTTCAAATATTGTACGACTGCCTGCTGCGATTTATTTGAGTTTATAAGTTCTCGACCTATCTCGACCTATCTGAGTATACGTGTTGTAAGTAAAGACCTTGTTGGCGCTCATAATATTTGTTGATAACATCTTGTAAGGAACCGCACACGCCTTCACTGAGCTCAGCTGACGGCCCTCAAGTATACTCTCGTAGCGTTGCGATATTTGAGATTCTGACAATTTTAGGAAAAGTAAAGTAAAATAATTTCTTAGTTGTGAAGAAAATCCAAAAATAAAAATTCAACTTCTCAGTTCGTAACTTCTTAAAGGCACATTTTTAATGAGATATATTTGGCTCTATTTCCCTATTTTGATGAGGAAGAGTCGCATTATTTTCGGAATATCTTGCATAATGATTGCTTTCCTTTTATTTTGCCTTGATTTTGAAGAATTTTTGAAGTTTCTAACCGATTTTATCTCTTTCGTATGGTTTATTCAAAACAGTTTCAGAATTTTAACTGGCAGGCTGCGTTACTATCAGAGAACAAGTGATTTTTGTCAAACATCACTAAGTTTAGGGACGGCGAGAAAAGAAAATACGCTTTTCAAAAAGTCAACTTTTATTTCCTGTTGTTATTTACGGTAGTCAAGTCAGCCATATGTGAATAGTAACCCTACATCAGTATCTATCTGCAACCTGTTATAATTAGCTTTTAACACCATTTTCTGTGTATGTTCGGCATAAACTCTCTCCTTTTAACGAACTGTTTTAGCAAATGAGTATGTTTTTTGAACTTTTTCATTGATGCCGATTATTCTGAATGAACTGAAAATTCGTTTTTAGGTAGTAACATTGCCTACAACAATACTTTATTATGAAACTGGCACGCCAAGCAATCTTTTCACCTACATAGCAGTTGCGGTGTTCTAAAAATAGGCGTTTGTATTATTTACGCAGAAGTGGTTTCTATATTTGAATCACGAATGTATTCAAGTGTAGGTTAATGTTAAAGCTCCGATATAACCTTGATGTGTAGGGTCGCGTCGACAAATTAGTCCGGTAGTTAGTACGCGCTAGTGTAAATTCTGAATGAGAATTTTCCAGTCGTTACAGAACTAATCCTTTGAACTAGTTGGCGGAAACAAGGTTAAAGGCCCAAACAAACCTACTCAGACGTTTCAAAACCCCCACATTTGTAAGTAGCGGTGTTATACAATGTTTTTTAGTAACGTAAACATTGTGCTAATTAGAGAAACAATCATTATTCGTGTAAACGGTATTGTACTTAAAAGTGTGTGGGGCAGTTCATTTAAGGTTAATGCCAAATTTTGCCAGACATTATTTCACAATATACGACCTTTATGTTGAGGGGGGCTTTGCTTCTTATCATTAATGGAATGTCCCAAACACAGGGTGTTTATTTTATTTCTTGGGAAGCTGATTTGGTTTAGATACGATAGCTCTACTATATCTTTTTTTAATTATTGAGGCAAGATTTATTTAATTTTCTGTTCCTAGTTCTTGGATAATAAATTTTATCGAAATCCAAAAACAGCAACCTAGCAACATATAAGGTCAAGCAACCTATAAGGCATATGTTTTTAGTTAAGAAGACTAAGCTAAATGTAATTGAAATTGTGAAGCTTTAATTGTTAGATAAAATGTAAAATGGTTAGCAAAACCTTTCTCTCGAAGAGATTGGAATTCAGGGCTAACATTGATTTATAGAAGAATTAATGACGGATTCGCTTTATAAAATCATGTAGTTTCAACTAAAACCTTATAAACTTGCATTTTACCGTTATTCTCTTTATTTTTTATCTCAATTGAAAACTCGTAATATACTAAGTTTATACTCACCTCAATTTATTAGCAATATTATACCATGTAGGTGTTCATTTATACCATAACAAACAATTTAGTTAGCGAAATGGTATAATGAGATTTTTTCAAATTTTACACATGTTTTGTGGTAATAACGCTATTTGCACAAATCACTTGTTCAGTACTAATTTTATTGCATTTTTTATATGTTAAGTATGTATGGCATTCACATTGTATTTTTTTTTTAAATTTAGGAATAAATATTCTTGTTTTTTCTTGTTTTTAAAATTGTTTGAACTAAAATTCCTACTCTTAAACTACTCCAGTGTCAACAAATAGTTGGACAAACATGTTTCTGTACACGTTCTACACCCCAAAACCAGTAAAACGTATTGTATCCACGTATGATCGAATACTCTTCCATGAGAAGATATTTTTATTGTTATTTTATAAGAGGTATTTTGGGTTATTATTTACTAAAGATATTAAAAATGTCCTCCATTTGCTTGAATACAACACTAATCGAATAATAGAATTCCACGCTTGCTGAAACGTTTCGGGATTGGTTTCGAATAAATTGTTTGGCAACCATTTCTAAGTGTTTGTACATTATTTATGAGGTTGGCGTAAACAAAACTTTTCAGATGGTCCCGAAGGTGAAATTCAAATAAATTTAGATTAGAAGAGCGAAAGGTCATCATGAAGTAGATCCTTCCAATCAATTTACCACCGTAGTTTTAGTCTACAAATTCTCGCGTTATTTGAGAAAAATGTGCTGATGTAACACTCTTTACAAATCATGAAATCATGTTATACCTCTTCTAATAACGTAGGTACCTAATTACTTTCCGGTAAATTTCGGTAAACAATTACTGTTCACTCACGCAAGAGTAAAAACACCTACTGAAATCATTAATACTACAGGCTGAAACGCTTATGACGAACTGGTGTTAGTGTTTTGATTTCAGTATGGCATGCGAATTTTCATCTGCTTAAATATGATTGTTGTAAGTTTTCAATAATACCCTGTCTATTAAAGCTAGCTTTGTCTGGAAGGGGCACTGAAGGAACGAAATCCAAATGTACAAACTTTTACAAAAACCACTAACAATAATGATGCTGAAGATGATATCGTTGTAAAAGTTAGTCAAGCAAAACATGCCACACTGTATGGTTGAACATTTTTGCTCTCTTATAATCATCTTGGTATTTGTTGACTTTCATCTACGAGGAAAAGGGATTTTTTCCCGTTCTCCATCTTATATGTTCCCTATCTTGCCGTAAGCCACTTTCGAAAGGTTCATCTTGCTTGGAATAAAATTTTAGATTTTATAGTCAATTTAACGTGTTGTAATAGTTTCTGGAAGTGGAGAAAATTGAACATCGGTCAGAGATTAAATCCTTGATTTACTGAAAGATGTAAAAGGCTTCCACATCAGAATCGACTATCCGTCGATGGACAAATGAGTTTGAGCATGACAGAGAGAGCCTCGAAAATGATACAAGAAGTGAAAGACCTGCAAAGGCACACAACTCGAAAATTATTACCAAAGCGGAGATGTTAGTAATGTGAGATAGGCGAACTATTGTTAAAACGGTATGCAAGACTATAAAGATTGACGAGAAAAAGGTCATCTCGATACCGCGCCACATTTTATATACGCATATGGTTTCTTCCAGTGCTTTGCGCAAACAGGATGGAGTGAACATTTGTCGTGAGCTATTGTCCGGTGTCGATGCAGATTGTGATAACATTTTTAATAAAATTGTCACTACGAACAAAAATTGGGTGTATCACTATAATCCTGTCACCAAACAAACCTACGTAGAGTAGCGGCCTTCTAACGGTCCACATTCACAGAAGTTTAGAACGAAATCGTCGACAGGAAAAGTGATGCTCCTGGTTTTATGGGATTCTCGCCGTGTTTTTCTTTATGGACTTTCTTCGCAATGTCTGTATTACTGCGACATTTTGAGCAAATTTTCGGGCCAAATCAAGATGAAACGCCGTGAACGACTGCGAAAAGCAGTGCTTCTACAGCGGGGCAATGCGTCGTCGCACAAATGCGGTGCAGCTATATCAAAAGCGGCTAAACTGGGCTTAGAAATCATTCCACACCTTAATTTCGGAATCTCGCTCTATTGGATTTCAAAATTAAAGCATTAGTATTTTTTTTAATGCAAAAAATTCCCTTGCCCACGTTCAGCATTTGGGATATTCTCTCTTAATGTTGGAGTTTCCAAAGTCCTTCCTTCGATCGACACGTTCAGCTTTTTTTTTTGGGTGTCGAGAGAAGGACAATTATGAAGCTATTACGCAAACAATTTTCTCACCGTTTTAAATGAATTCATCGAACAAGGCAACAGCAAAATTACACGAAAAAAATGGAAGGAAACAAAGTAGTAACAACAATAACAAGAACAATAACGTAGAGTAAGGAGCACACCTGACAAATAAATTTTAACACAAACTACAGCACTTAAATTTAATTTTGACAAAAGTAGCAGTAGATCACTTCGACATTGTTGTTACTATACGTACAGTGATGAATACAAAAAAATAGGACAAAGCCAAAAATCAATCCATACATGGTGGTGCTATTCGGATGGTATAAGTATCATCATACTTAAACTTCCTTCTTGAGGAAAGCGTGTTTGGCCATATCTGTATATACCTAATATGTTTTTATTTAGTTAGGGGTGTAGTACGCACTTTTTTTCCTAACCTTTTGGTAACACTCTTTATAGTAGCAATTTTATTAGTCAATATCTTAGTTTGATACGATTAAATAGATATTTATGCCTTAAGGGAGATATGAATATGTTTTTTCTCTGAGGTTGACATAGTTGCAGACTGGGCCACTGGCCAGAGGTTTGTAATTCAACCGAAGGTAAAAAACATGAATATCTCCCGTGGTGCATACAATATTTTATTTACTAGCATATTAGTAAAAATAGTATAAAATTTCAAAATGTCATATGTCACATTTAAAATAAGAATCTGTAAGTAACATCAAGGATTGCCTGAATGTATGGTTGCTAACAACTTATTTGTAGTTACCATGAGACTGAGGGAGAAATAACTTGAAAAATCCCTTGGGAGTTATGAGTAGCTTTTCATGTTTTGTATCTATGATGAAAATGATCAATATCATGTTACTAGTAAATAATAGTAGATTATGCAATGAGGGAGAGAAATGCGTTATTTTGCTGAGGTGCAAATTCTGACTCTAGGGCTTCGCCCGTGCCAAGAGTCATCGTACTGGTTGCCCTTAGAAAACTGCCCTCGGGGCAGTTTTCATTGCAACCAGCATTCGACCCTTGGAATGTGCAAAATTATCGGTAAGTATGTCTCGCCCTTGTTATATTACTATTGATAATTTTGGATATTCTTTATTAAAGACGTTAAAACACATTTCTTTTTCTGTACTTTTTTTATTTGCTACAAATCAATTTTAAAAATACAGAAATTATACTAATTGAAGTAAGTCACCTATGTGGTGGGCTCTTGCTAGAGAAGTTCCGTGTAAAATCCTTTACAGATTTTTTTTTAAATGCTAACACATGCCAGCTGCAATACTTGCAAAATATAACTCGTGCTTCGCACTCGCTGTTTTTTCGCGGTTGATCTGATATTGGTAACATTTAAAAAAAATCTGTAAAGGGCTTTACTCAGAACTTATCTCGCAAGTGAAAGTTATGACATTAAAAATTTTGAAAAATCAAAGGAAACTAGGGGTAGTAATATGTTAACGTTCCTAATAAGGCTGAAATAATAAAATGAATCAACTTTAAAATTTAAAAAATATTACAGGCGGTGGGATTTGAACTCAGCGCAATATCAACGCCTGCGAGAGCGATTTCAACGCTTGGCAGCAGCCCTGGTATAACCCGCCCCCTAGTCCCGTTCGGCCATAAAATAAATTTTACCAATGCTGAGAGATCTAATATGCTATTTAACAAAACCTATTTCTTCAACTTCAATGTCGTCCTAGCCTCCGTTTAAAATTCTTTGATTTAACTGGTCAAGTGTCATAATTCAATAGCTGCGTGCTCAGTTTGAAAAAATCCAGCGGCTCTCAAACAAGTTACCTTAGTTGTGTTCCTCAAAAACGACAAACATGTGTCTAAAGTAATTTTGTATACTATGCTTTAAATGTGTAATATCGTTGTTTAAAATATCTGCGTAGCTATTATAGCCACCATGTATAACATAATTACCCAAGAATTTCAAACCGTGTCCACGAAAGTCATTGAGGATTGATTAAAAGTTTTCAAATGGAGTTGAATAATTGGTGGAGTGACGTCGATTGCAAGATGTATGCAATAGTCAGAAGAATCGCTTATTTCGATTTGTAGTTTGATAAATCACACTGCAATCTGTAAAATAAATTGTTCTAAGATATATCTGTCTACCTTCAAGTAAGTTCAGTCTAAACTTTTTAATTTAATGATTACACACTTGAAATATTTTCTTTCCACAAATTTAAATGCTACTGCGTAATTTTCCTCTAACTTGAAATTTACGAAATTAATAACGAAATTGTTTCATTTCTACGAATAACTGCATAAAGTAACATTCGCCATTTTGAATTTTAGTCTATCAAACAATCGTACATCTATTTTGATAGCTTAATTTTTCGCTATTTTACAAGAGCACAAAACTAAAGCACGTCACGTTTCGCCCACTTGTTCCCATTGCTACTGGCTTAGAAGAGGTTTATTTTAATTAATTGTATTTTCTGTAGTAAAAACACCTGCTTTAATAACGAACACCTACGAAATAAAAT
Source organism: Agriotes lineatus (assembly GCA_940337035.1). Classification (NCBI taxonomy): domain Eukaryota; kingdom Metazoa; phylum Arthropoda; class Insecta; order Coleoptera; family Elateridae; genus Agriotes; species Agriotes lineatus. The sequence goes on from CALNHX010012756.1 coordinate 9,239, forward strand.
CCAAATAACTGTCTTTGTTTAATAATAATTAGCATTGTAAAGTAAATTTATGGAACGTGAAAATCGCAAAATAGTATTCGATTAATATCATAATAAAAGGTTGAAATGTCAACTTGTTTTGTTTTCTTACGCCTTCAGCCAGCTAATAGCTTGAGGAATCTATGTCTGCGAGGAAGCAGCCTACAATGCAAGAAAAAATAGGATTCTTCGTTTTTATTGAAGCGAACAAAATACAGAGAAAGTAATGGCAGCATTTCTATTGTCTTTTTTATACTAGAATAGAACTGTACCCAGTAACACGCGCCGTCTTAAAAATACTTAACGTCCAGTTATAAACTAATAAAAGCGTTACATACTTCTACTTGACACCTAACAGGTTTTATTTTTCGCATACTTTTTGTTTGTGTTTTATTTAACCGTACAGCATGCAGAAAGACACTTGCAGATAATATGACCGTTTAATTTATATACAGCCAAACCAGTTGTACACCTATCAATCGCGCTGTCTGGGAGCTGCTACTTTAATGTCTTAAGAGGGATTTAGCTATTAATATAAGAGGAATTAATTTTGATTTTGTCGCCAATAATTGTGCATAGTAGGTAACTGTCTCCTATTAATATCTTTAATGGTAAAAGTTGTAATATCCAATTTAAATATTTTCCTAAATCATAAAATGTCTTTATTAATAAAGAATTGTCTGTTATACCTATTCTTTTTTTTTAGATATTTTAATAGGATGTTAATACAGGGTCTCATCGAAAGTGTCATGGAAACTTTAAAGGTATATACACTGTGTCTTAGAAAGAATTACATCTAGTATGCTTTGAATTTCCCATAATGCAATCTAAAATTTTAATTGAAATTGGCAAAACTGTAAGTCTATGTCAAATTCGAAACTATCAGGTTATGTTTTGCGTCAGTTTGCATCAAAAGTAACTCAAAACCTAACCTGCTAACCACGAATTTGAGATGGCCTGATATTTATTAATTTTGATATGCTGATCTAGGTGCAAATTGAAACTAAAAAAAACGCAAAACAAATAAGACCACAGAAGTCGATGTTCAACGCACCTGGAACTTCGCTTGCCTAGACCTTGTCTATAACAAACAAATAAAAACATTTTTATTGCAAAAGTAACATAATACTTCTAGAAAATGTGGGTGAACTGTACATACACATTGCCGCAACTCATGAAGTGGAAGATTGTCATTTCCAGATTGTATAATTTCAGAGGATTTCATAAAGTGAAAAAATACGTTTTCCATTTCATAATCTGGACAAAAACAGTGTCCAAATTTTGTAAAATCCTAAAATTACACGATCTAGTTCCAGTTCATAAACCGGATGTCCATATCATGAACTGGGCAATTACACTAAGTGATTGCGACATATATAATATTTTCCTATCGTGCAGGTGCCATTGCATGCAAAAGTATCTGGGACAGTTTGTGTCAAATATGTCAACTGGAAGTAGGGTAGCTAGCACTACTTGCACATAAATTGATTTTCAGTTAAATAAGGTGTTGATAAAATTAATTAAACCGTATCACATCAAGTTTGAACTTGATCCGATAAGTAGTTTTTGAGTTCTGAAGAAAATTCAAAAATAAAATTCAACTTTTTGGGAATGTCATTTTTTAATTGTACAAAAGTTATAGAGCAGCCTGTTATCCTGAGAATAGTATTCCCAAAAAGAGCTTTTCGAAATACCCTCAATAAGTAAGTTGAAAGGACGGACTCAGATAGGATTGTTTGAAAAGCATACAAATTTTAATTAGTACTTAAAAAAATTCAATTATGAAGGATAGGCCATATTTTTCAAATTAGCGAATAATATTGATTAATGTTAACCCTAGAGTACTAACATGATTTATGCAACACGAGTACTAACATCGGTCTGTAAGACCGAATTCAACAAAAGCTGATTTTTATTATAATTTTTTAATTTTTAATTTAAGTTTGTCTTAAAAAACACTGAAATACCTTTATTGCTTTATTTGAAAATAATTTTACAAAGAAAACGTAAAGTAACTGTAACTGATAATAAAATTAATATAAATACTTTAAAACTAAAACGTTCTTTAGTTCTCTTGGGGGTTGCCATTATTGACATGTCCAACACATTCTCTGCACATTGCTATAACGTGCTCAAGACACAAACATTTATTACACTGGATACATTTGTACTTTGTCTTCCGGCTTTTTCTTTGTATTGCAAAAAGAACATCTACCATTGGGTTTGTCTTGTTCTTGAATGACAGAATGTGGCTCAATTTGGAACATTTCTTTAATCTTCATACGGGATAACTGTGGCACTTGTTGGATATAAGCATGCCGTTTTAGATGAGCCGCAACCAAATCAGTCAAAAGTTTTTCTAGAAAAAATCTTCGAAGCATATTTGACTCTGGATTTTTTGAACAAACTATATCGACACCACTTTTTGTATGATTATACATCATAATAATATCTGGTTTTCCGTAGTTTCGTCAAGGCTGTCGTCGTCATGCATGGTTGACAGAAGAAGAACATTTTTTCATTTTCTAGGAATATATGAAACTAATGTTCCGCTTTGGTGGAAACCGAACATACTTGAGCCTACTGGTCTACTTCCCGACACAAATTCAGGGGGTAGTTCGCGTTTGCTCTTTTTTATGGTACCTACCACCGTTAGTTTTTTCTCTAACAAGCTTTGACATAGTGGAAAACTGGTAAACCAGTTATCCATCGTAACGTTTCTTCCAGTATTAGCTATAGGTTCTACAAGACGTTCCACAACTGATTGTGCGCTGTTGTCAGTCAAAAATGGTCCAGGAGGTTGCTTTCCGACGTACACTTCCATGTTCGTGGTATAAAAAGTTTTGGCATCAACCAAGGCAAATATTTGGTACCATATTTATCTGGTTTGCTTGGTATATACTGCCGAAAATTACATTTTTCCCGAAAAGCTGCGAGCATTTCATCTACAGTAGTGTACTCTGATGGCGTATAGTTCTCTTTGCATCTCAAAACAAACAAATCAAACAGCTCTCGAATGGCTGCCAAATTATCTGTATTTTGCCTCCCTGGACGAGTATTTTTGTCATCAAACCTCAAATGTCTCAACAAAAATCGAAAACATTCTAATGACATTGTTAGCCTGAACATTTCAATTGAAGTAGCGTTAGTTTTCCACAAATCTTCTGCATTTAAATGGTTGGTTTTTCGTATTGCAGAAAGGTACGAGACCTAGTAATGCCTTGATTTCGATTGCATCTGTAATAGTTGCTGTTCGATATTCTCTAGAATATTGATGCTGTGATATGGACAGATTGGTAAATTCAGCAATGAGATTTATTATCTCATCACCGATGAAACATGGCCAAATGTTCATAATATTATTCGAAGACTCGCGTGCTGGTCCTTTCGTGCCTGGCAAATGAATGACAATATTTTTCGCACGGGTTTTAATCTTTTGAGACTTCCGGTGTTTGTTCCATTGTGTAACCTTGTCTTTACCGATAAAAAAAGGATCCGCGTACTTTGTCTTTTTCTTAAGTTGCAAAGGATTACGTAAAACTTCGTCTTCCGGCTCTAGCTCTTGTTCCGTATCTGAATTTTCTTGCCTCTCTTCCGCATAGTCCTCTTCTTGATCGTCCCCTTCTAACAAAACAATTTCTTCGTTTAACTCCTCCCATAACCGCAGAAGTCTTTCTTGTTCACGTTCGTAACTCATGTCTAAAACAAACAAATAATTACTATGTCGTTTTACTACAAATGTTAAAAATAACCTTTTTTGTAATTTTTTACAAATGTTGCACTTCCCGCGAGGTATGAATAGTCCTCGACACCGAAAGGTAAAAGAGGCTGTAGATTATGTATGTATGTATGTATGTATATTAACATCCATACTAATACAGGTCTATGAGACCGAAGTGATATAAAACCTGCAAAAACGCTGACACACGCCATCCACGTAAACAATAATAGTTAGGACAATTTTTACACAAACAATTTATCACCATGGTATTTACAAAAAGTATGTAAAAAGACTTATCTTTTCTTCGCAAATCTTTAACACAAATACTAACACAGGTCTATGAGACCGAAGTCGCATAAAAGTAGCAAAAACACTCGAACGCACCTTAAACTGCGACAGTCGACTACTAACTAACAGAAATTAAGATAGCGGAGCGCTCAACCGTCAGGGGCGCGCGATTCCTGTAGATTCGGGGCAAATAGTGGGAGTCGGTGCGTGGGACCGAATGTTAGCACTGGAGGGTTAACAATTTTTTTTCTTAAATATTATTCATATTAGAAACGATTCTTTGGGATTAAAAAAATAGATCAGGTCAGAAATAACTAGCCGAAAACTAACCGGCTAACTAAAAATTACAGAAACGTGGGCAATTTCGAATCCTCGTGGTTTTGTTCCTTGAATGGATGTTTAAATGTACATACAGGGTATCGTCCAAGGTATGGAGCACATTTTAAGGGCTTGTAATATAGAAAACAGTGTATAACGTTCCTTCTTATCAATACATAGTAATGAAGTTTAAATCCTCCACGTTTAAGTGCTGCTGATATTTCATATTCAATTTTAAATATGCAGTAGCTATGAGTTTCATTTAAGTAACACTCGTTGGATGGAACAATTTGCCATTTAGATAACTACACAGCATTTTTTCCAAAATTAATAACGGCATTAAAATCATAATAAAAATATGAATAAATATGAATGGAACATACATGGATGCAGACCATAATGACAAGCATTTGCGTATGTTCTGTTCACATTTAAATATTTTGGTGCTGGAAAACTGCCTCAACGACAATTTATTAATTTTGACTTTCCCGTTTCATACAGGCATAGGCTTGTTTGTCGCTTTGGGTGTGGAAGTTGGTTGCATCATGTGGCGTAATCCTGACGTTTCTATATGAGTTAGAGATAGTAAGATAAGTAATGCACGCGCGCATTTCCTGGGTTCGGGATTCATCAGCCAGACTTGGAAGAAAGAACAAGTGTCATCCTTTGCTCTGCTCGGCGGAAGCCTGGCGCATTCACCGGGAAACGTCGAAATTAAGTGAGACTGTGAGGAGTGGTTGTCATCGGTCGAGTTTTTGATCATTTAAGAGACGTTTTGTTCAGTTATTAGCCGAGGAATTCTCGTATCGTGGAGTTGACAATCTCCAATTGACGCCTTTGAGGCGGTTATTAATGGGAACATCTTTCGTGCTAATTGTTTTTAATGAAGTTACGCGTAGTGTATCCTACCCTTCTTCGGGATTTAACATCGTCCAGATCCGCTCAACAGATACCACCGTAGGACGTTTCTCGCAACTCTTCAAGCATTTCGGGGCAGTCGCTTGGGCACGGCTTGCAGCATCGTTGGACATCAAGGAACGGGTGCTGAACCTCTCAAAGGTACTGTGTCTTTTGTAGTAATTTTAAAGCGCACAATGTGCATTAAATTTGTCATCTATATAACGAAGTGTAACGTAGTAGCCATTTACATTTAAGATTTTGAATGGTAATTACCGTAATTAATTGATTATTTGCCGTCAAGTTTTACTCTCCGCAATTAGTTTAATCATTGCGGAATTAAAGTTTTTACCGGTTTTGAATCAGTTAGATTGTTTGTTGTCAAGTTTTACGCCTGCATTTAGATTAAACGTTGCTCAATTAACCACACTAACCATTATTATTTAATGTTAATTGTTCACCTTGTGCTTTTATCTAGTAGATGTATGACGTTTGCAGGTGTATTTTTGTGATGTTTTCCTCTGTAAAGGAATCCAGGTAGCTGTAGAAAAATGCAAGCAAGGTAAGTTCAACGCAGCTGTACGTGGAACGTCGCTCGAGCACTGTTAAGGTTGGATAGGAAAGTTTGGTCCACCGCTTCCACTTTCTCTGTGAGTTCATCTGTGTTTTTCTTTATTTAGTAAAGTGGTGGCGTGTGGCATTTACCATCTTTACCTCGTTTACCGGCCGTTGTCTTAATTAAGGTCGTAATGAACCTCCCCTTGGCCATCTGAGTCCTAGTCGGCAACTTTTTTACATAGTAGCATAATTAGGGCAACGGATCTTAGAATTGTCCGGTTTGCATCGTTTTATCGGGTAACTGACGGTTGAGTAGTTTGGATGTCAAATTCATTTCGTAACGACGTTTTCGTGCTGTAACAATATGTCTTAAGGAGTATATAGAGTATCCATTACCGGCGGCTCAGGGAGTCACATTTTATTTCATATTTCACCTTTATATTTTTGTTTTTACAACGCCTTCTAATCTTATTCGATCAAAAACTTTTGTTCGATCAAATAAACATATAAGGTTGTATTACATGCCAAAGCCTTTCTGATTAGCTGACGAAGATTAAAATTGGGTCGATAGCTGAACGATAATTGAACCCTTGCTGTACTTCCTTTAGTGGCATATGTGTATCTATTTTTAGGATTATTTCAGCTTTCTGAGCATACTTTATATTTTTTTGGTGCTCCGTAGATATCATGTTTCATAAATTTAGTAAATCATTGCCAGTACTCTGTTTGAAGTTGTGGGATTCTTCTATATGCTTCATTTCGTCAAGTCAGTCTGCTTTTTTCATGCTACATTTTCTTTTACCCCTTTCATCTTAATCTTCCTTGCTGTAACGTTTATTCTTCGTTTTCGACAGACTTTTGTTGCTGCTGTCTGAATATTAGATTTAAATTTTTACCAATGCTGTCCTTTAAGTCCAAGTTGATATTTTAAATTTTTGCTCTGACGGTTTAGATAGATGTTTTGTATCAGATGTTTGGCGATTTACTTTTTCAATATACTGGATTTCGTGCTGCGAAGATGATGGCCATTCATTATTCCTGCTTAGTTTAGCGTTCTTCTGCCCATAATTTTACTTGGTGCGAAACTTCTGTTTGCTATTCCAAAGTGAATCACGAATTGTCAATCTTTGTCCTTGTCAATTCCTCAGTATTTTCTCATTTCTGTTTACTGTTTCCTCATTAACACGCTGTCTGACTGCAGGCATCCCTGCATTTAAATCGCTCATTATTTCTATTTTTGCTTTCCCATATAATTTCTGAATTTAATTCTGAAGTTATATGTATCTGTATTTCAGAGTGACTTCTGGTAATTGATTTCTTCTCGTCCTTCTTTCATTTGTCACTGCAGATTAATATATAATTTCCCATGTTAACTGTTCGTTTGCACGTTCTTTTGCTTTCGGTGATTGAACACATGTCAGAATTTTTCTCCTGTAGTTCTAAAATTATTTCGGTATCTTTTGTATTATGGGGCATTATATTCCACATTGCAATTCTTAAGTTCTTTGTATGCGTCCATTCATATTTCGTTGCCACGTCGTCTTGACAATATCCAATTCACATCTCTTCTTCCGATTCTCTTCCATGGCTAATAATACGAAATTTTAGAGCTTGTAAGTCGTCATTGTTATTCCATTTAAATGCTGTTCATTTAACCTGCATCGGCGCCAAATTGTTGTCAGTTTTCATTTACATATTCAAGGGTAAATTTCTGTAACACAGCATGTTTATATCATTGATTAGACTACTAATCTAGTGTAGCGAGTACGCCTTCTTCGCCAATAAAGTTTGGACTAGGGATAATGCTTTTCAATTCAACAAAAAATAAATCTGTAGGATATTTCATAATAATCGAATATTTTTATACCTTTGTATGTACCTATTGTATATAGTCAACACACAGCAGTAGGGTAGATATCAGTCTAAAAACGGAACTATTTCTTCCGTAATTCAATCACGTCTCCTTACACATTTCTTTCTCTCAAAATATAGTCGTTTTATATTACCCTTACAGTAAGCGTTGCAATAAATGTCAGGGGTTACAGATAAATACGGGTGTTGGTACTTCGGTTTGATGACGTTGGACTTCTAATGTAGTTTATTTTAGTATGACATTCTAAATTCACGCAGTTAATGTAATTCTATTTTCCATAGTTAAAAATAAGTTCGCCGCCTAATTAAAGCCTATTTATAGGAAAATCAATAGCTGTATAACGTAACAAAATAAGACCTAACGTAATTACGTGCTTGCATCGCATATTTTTATACGGTTTGAGTTACACAATGGATTGATTTAATTGCGTTCAAATCTCTGCCGTTTAAATTACCCTTCTGATTCGCATTTACGTCCAAGTGCGAGTTATAATGAGCCTGGATATTAATGCAAAACGCACTCTTAATTAGTAGTTTTATTGAGAGGTCTCGTAGTCTTATTTGAATAAAACTTATTCCTTATTTGCTAATTGAAATTTTTGGTGCAATATGTTATTGGCCTGTTTAATAACCAATTAATAGCGGTTAGAGGTATTTAAATCAATACAGTAATTTTGTTCCTGAATAGAATTATGAGAATAACACACCTATCAGGTGAATCATAGCTGTTGAACTGGATGCGGTAGAGGGCTAATTATTTGGATAGAACTGTTTGTTCACCGAAAGCAACATACTATACAACTAGAAAGATCTGTAAAGAGCTTTACATCGAACTTCCGATGCAGGTGGAAGTTTTGAAACTAAAATTATTGAAAATATCAAAGGGAAAAATGTTTTTCCCTATGAAAATGTACTACAAATGTTAATATCTCTTTTATCATCCTTGTCAGTTGTCACTTATCTTTAAAACAAATCATAACTTCTAAACTATTAGTCAGAATTTCAAAAGTAAGATATTGATTGACGTGGAGGAATCGTGAAAGAAATCTACAGCGTGTCACATTAAAAACTGTGTGAATTTGTATCGCCCCTCCAACACCAGTCGACTATGGCAGTTCAAATATTTTTAAAATACAGAGCTAAATTCCCTGTTTAAGTTCACGACCCTATTTTTTGAAAATAATATAACATAAAATATTGCATAATATAACTTTTCGATGAGGTTGGGACAACCTGTAGATATTATCACTTACTAACGAGCATAAACAACATTAACGCGTGCCATTACAAAATTAATATGGACCAGTGCTTTTTACTTACACCCACAACGTGACCTACAGTTTCGAACTCGGCAGAGATAACGTTGATTTTCATTAGGCCGCAAATTTACTATACAAAAAGTAACGCTACCGCAACAGCTGCAAGGCTAGATTCACCTTTAACTTGTTTTATATAAATGCGTTGTTTAGCCACCAATATTATTACAAGACCTTCATAACAATTTTGCGTTTCAGTGATAAAATATAAAGCCGCACAATACAGAACAAAGCAATTCGCATAATTTAAAAAAATGAAAACGCCAATAAGTATCTATAACGATATTTTATTGCATGTCACTTTTATATCTTACTAGTGCGAGGAAAATTCAGTTGGACATTAATAATAGCTTATACTACGTTATAGTGCCAGCTTTTGAATTTGCTGTCTAATTGATATTCACTTAAACATATTATGTTGCTAATACATGTATTTATAGTTTTTATTTATAATATTGGAAGAGACACAAGAAGCCTAGAAATTAACTTAGTGTTAGGTTGTGCTTCAATAAAAATCATAAATAATAAATGTCGTATTTTACCAAAGACACATTTTATGAATTTGATTGAGAAAACGTAGTGAACAGCGAGAAGGGGCTATAGAAATTGACAATACTTTTCTAGATTTTTCTTTCCTTTTACGATAAAGGAAGTATTGGATTCACCCCAAAAATTCGAAATTGAGTTTCCAACAGATCTTCACGTTTTAGAGTCCCCTGAACCCAAAAAACATATTTTTGTTCATTGGTCTGTGTGTGTGTCTGTCTGTCAGTCTGTCTGCCTGCATAATATGCATTAATTGACAGAAATAGTATAAAAATTAGCCATAACTCTATATAATAATGAATGAAGTTTGGTTTATGGTTTCAGTTAATAAATATAAAATGGCCCCCAACACTTCAATTATATGACTACCATCACTAACTATTAGGATAAGAAATATGCGGTCTCCTGATACAATTCTTAAAGTAGGTTACTGTCTTTCTATTTTATAAATGCAACAAACATACTGAAGGCCTGACAGAAATGTTTTAACTATTAATGCCACCAAAATATTTAATAATTTTTACTAATATTACTTCACGTTTAACACTATACTTGTTAAACAACATTTGCAATGTAGGTTTAGATTATCACTTGGTACAACAGAAAACACTAGCTTTTAAATATATTATAGCTGCATGCTCCGAGGGCTGTTCAAACAGTCTCGACAGTTAACCATCGTTGACGGCGGTCGGGTGTCTGAACTATAGTGATAGTTAAATGGCAGCCAGCCGTGCCTCAGGGAGCACGTTAAGCCGTCGGTGCAGGTTGTCATTTCAGTGGCAGTTGATAAGTTACGTCAAGGAGCTTACGCAAACTGGAAACACTGACACATGAGGCTTCCTACCACAAGCCAAATGGTGATATGCAATGCGTTATGCGATTAGTTAAGATTTGATTGTGAGTATCAAGCTTGATTACACTAAACACAAAAAAAAATAAGTAGTGAAAACACTACACAGAATCCTGGACTTTGAGAGCTCAAGACAAAAGAAAGATCGAGGCAACAGAAATGTGGTGCTGGCGTAGAGTGCTGCGTATCCCATGGACGGCCAGAGGAACTAATAAATCAGTTCTAGACGAAATACAAGAATCACAGAGACTGATACAAATTGTGAATACTCGCATAATAAAATACTTTGGACACATAAACAGAAGAAACTCCCATAATATGGAAAGACTAGTTGTCCAGGGGAGAATGGAAGGCTCCAGGCCAAGAAGAAGATCACCGAAGAGATGGCCAGATTCCATAAAAAAACAACCGGACGTCCCGTATACCAAGCTACTCTAGAATCCTCCAATAGAGAAGGGTCGAGAGAAATAGTAAAGAAAGTATCATCAAACAACAGACAATAACAAGGCCAAGATCACGACCCCTCTAACAAGAGGATATTCGCAAAAGAAGATCAAGCTTGAAAAGGCTAGCAAATATCCTTACTATTCCACAGAACTTAGAACTCGGGATCGTTCATACTACCTATATTTTTAAATGCGAATTCTGTAACTAGAACAAATGCGGCGGTAGTTCGTTTCTCCCTCAAATAAGCGTACGTACTAGTTGAATTGCAAATAAACTGGCCGCAAAAATTACGGGATATCACTATACCACATCTTAGTAATAAAACCTCAATAAATAAAACAATTTTATATCAAAAATTTTATTGTTAGGAAGAAATAAACAAATTAAATTATAAAACAACTGGACAAATAAACTACTTTTTGCCAGTCTACACAAATGTCTGTAGGTTAGCCACAATGTGTTCAATATCTTGATTAGTGATGGTTTCGAAATCCGCTGACAGCTACCACCTCTTGAACCCTTTGTGGCATACTTGAAAATAAATTACCAATTTCTGTCTATGGCAAATTATCCCATAGGTGTGGTAAAATATTCTTTAATATTTGTTTGGATCTTGGTGGAGGTTGGTGGTTACTTAAACCCCACCGCAACAAATACCATGCATATTCCACCGGGTTTAGGTCAGGTGAACGCGTTGATAACTCTAAATAGTAGAAAGGCCAAACTAAATTAACTCGTCAAATAACGATTTTCGTAGGACTGAGTAGGTTTATACCGACAAGTGGTATCTTCTTATTCGGTGGTGTTTCCTAAGTATGAAAAATCATGTTGTCGCTTTCTCAGCTTGTGGAGTGAGGAGCTATGACGTCACAAATATGGCCATTCTTGGTTCCAGGTTTTAGTACAGAAAACCAGGGTTTAACCCAAACATCCAAAAAGAAAGTTCTACCCAGCAGCAAACTGTCTAGTACCCTCCTCTTAGTAAATGGTAAAAAGTTGCACAAAATTGCGCGTCGGGTTTAGGCGGGAGGGGGGTGGAAAGCTAGAAAGGTGGTAAAATGGTAGGTTTCAACAGTTTTTCGCGAATATCTCCTTAACTATGAGATTTAGCGCAAACTTTATCTTATACAAACTTAATCTATATTTAATTTACAATAAAAATAATCTTATGCATTTTTGACTTCTAGACAAGAGTTACGGAGATATTGAGGAGGCAATGATGTCATTATTTTCTAGTTAGCTTGGGATTCATCGTAATCACTTGAAAATGAGTATTATTCGTTAATAAAGAATATGTTTCGTTATAAAAAGTACTTAGTAACGCATTATGAACATATGAACATTTGTATGTGTGTATGTATGTATGTACGCCTATGTGTATGAATCTGACAATATATCTACATTGCTCCCATCCTTTGTCGTTTTTATCTTCATTTTGCCTATTTTTCCTTTCAGATAATTCATCGGTACGTTTTCCTCTTTCCCATTTGAGCTTTTATAATTAAAGCTACTTAAATTACCTCCATATTTTGTCATATTTTCCTAAAATATAAAACCATGTGGATAGCATTGAAACAAGGTTGACTACAAACTTTATCTAATAATAATACATGCTTTTCAGTAAATTCAATGTTCTTCAATGGAAAGTGGTATGTACAACGTGCATGGTAGTTACATAAAAATCATCATCATCATCAGCCATCTTGTATCCACTGCTGGATGTAGGCCTCCCTCATTTGCTTCCATACCGTCCTATCTTGCGCAACTCGTATCCACTGTCTCCCTGCCGCTTGTCGTATGTCATCCTTCCACCTTTTAGGTGGCCGACCAACTGGGCGTTTTGATAGTCTGGGTCTCCATGTAATAATGTTTATAGGCCATCGCTCCTCTGACTGTCTTGCCACGTGGCCTACCCAGGACCATTTTGCTTTTAGTATGGCTTGGACGATATCTTCAACCTTAGATCTTTTTCGAATATCAGAGTTTTTGACCTTGTCGCGTAGGTTGATACCCAGCATTGCTCGTTCCATTGATCTCTGAGCTACTTGAAGTTTTAACATACTCTTTTTAGTCAAGGTCATTGTTTGAATACCGTATGTTAAAACTGGTAGGACGCACGCATTGTAGACCTTACTTTTTAAACAGTTCGGGATGTTACTTTTTAGAATATAAGATAGTTTTCCAAACGCGGCCCATCCTAATTTGATTCGCCTTGTTAGTTCGGCTGTTTGGTTGTCCCTTCCAAGTTTTATAGTGTGTCCCAAATAGATATACTCGGTTACGTTTTCTATGGCTTGATCTTCAATAATAATTTGAGTATCTTCATTGCTCATTATTTTCGTTTTGGCAATATTCATCTTTAGGCCAACCTTCATTGATTCTTGATGTAGATGTGTGAGCATATCCCGTAGTTCCTCTGACGTTGCAGCTATGATGACAATATCATCAGCATATCTCAGGTGATTAAGCATTCTGCCATTTACGTTGATACCCTGACTGTCCCATTTTAATTTCTTGAAGATGTCCTCCAAGGCAAGAGTGAAGAGTTTTGGCGATATCGTGTCTCCCTGTCTAACTCCACGATTTAGGGGAATTCTCTTGGTGTTGACGTTGTTTTCCAGCTTGATACTCAATGTAGCGGTTTTATATACATAAAAATAAATTACAG
>CALNHX010012757.1:0-22736 GCA_940337035.1 Agriotes lineatus
CTTGTTCTGTCAAAGTATTAAAAGCTACTAAAAAAGTGAAAGCATTAATTGAGATTATAAGCTACTTAACCAATAATTACTAAAAAAATTTAACTTATATATGCTTTTTCAATCTTTTGTTGAAAGTAAAAGAATGGCTTTTGTGAAACTTAAAGAAAAAATTTAATTGGATGCCACAACATAGATTTTTTTACTATCTTGCTTGCATAAAAACCTAGATCCATTTATAACCCTTAATAATTTTTGCAGTTATAATGTCATCAGACTGATAACAAAATCACTTTTTTATATATAAATTAACTAAGTGTGTCAATATTAAAATTTATAATCTCATTATAACCAAAAACAGATGCTATAAAGTCTTTGTGCTATTTAATTAATGTTTACTAAGCTATATAAAATAAAAATAACCTAAAATTTTGCATGTTAGCTATATAATTAAACTATAAAATTAAACATCTGACAGATACATCATGTTAAAATTAAATTTTTTGTTTTTTATAAAAAGAAACAGATATTTATAAACAAATTTATATTATGAAAAACCCATTTTTTTCTTTAAAAAATTAATAAATTAAAACTCTATAATCAAAAATTTAAAAAAACAGATGATTTATTTTTTTCTTTAGAAAAATTAAAGTCTTTATGATAAGTCAAGCCATATTGCAGAATTTATTATGTGATTTGCAGCTAAAAGTAAATTTCTTTGAAACCTAAATTAAAGGTATCAATAATTAATATTCACACTTACTACAAAAAGGCTCAAAATATGCATAAAAACCCTTTATAAATAAGCTAAAATTTCAGTTACTTAAGTAAAAAATCTATTTTTGTTACAAGCAAAACTGTTATAAAGCTTTTAGCAAAGTTTATTAATATATAATAATAATTTATAGCATTTTGATGCTTAATAATTATTTACATATGAAGTTTTATAAAAATATTACAAACTAAAAATTAGAGTTGTTTTGTTGTTATACACTGGTACAAGATGTTTAAAGTCTACATTTATGGTAATTATCAAAATCAATTACAATTATTCTATTAAGATATACTTTAAGTATTCTATATAAGCCTGAAAAAATTAGACAGATAGTTTTGAAATTAAAGGCTTATTTAAAATAATATTTAAGCTGAAAATAAACAGTATCAATGATAGGTTATCTTGCTTATTAAAAATTATGTTTGTTGTCAATAAGGCCGTTAAGTAAGACCTTATACTCTTTAAAAGATAAAGTATAGATGAGAGAAACTAAGCCTCTATAAATTAAAGCTAAAATAACCTTTCTATATAATATGTAAAATTTCAAAGAGAGTGTTATCTAAATTAAAAAGAAATTTTTTTAAATAAACTTTTTTATATCATTCAAAACATTTTTAAGTATGGTAAGCCACAAAATAATACATATATTATTAACTTAGTAATAATAGAATTTTATCTAAATTGTAGTAAAATTTATTATTTTTTGATATAAAACCCATTATATTATTTTTTCTGTATTATCTTTGTCTAAAATTAGTTAAGTATTTACTTTAGCAATTACATATTATGTATATTGCAATGATCTATTTATCTAAATTAAATACATACTAGCAGAAGATGATAAACTTAAATAGCTTGGGTTGCAATATGCAGTATTGTTACAGCAGGATATAGTTATATAACCTTAAAATAGAGCATTAAGTAACAGACTTGCTGGTGTTAATAGAGCTAGTATAAATGGCAATTAATTTTATTATATAATTAAAGTCTACTTAACAAAGAATACTGGATTATATTTTGTTGATTAGTTAGCTCTAGATCTATTTTATGCTTAGCTTAAAAGTTAATTATTTAGCTGTTTATCTTTAGTAAAATCTAATTGATGTTTGTATAAATTAGAACATTTAGAAAAATATATAAGTATCATCTGCTAGCAAAGCCAATGAAATAATTGTTTAACTCTACATGGTAAAACAAGTTAAAATTTTAAGTATATTTAAAATTTAAAAAAGATTAATGTAGTTGTTAAAACTGGTTGATTAATTAGAAATTTAAACATATATCTTGCCAAAAGATGTTCCAGTCTTTTGTATAGCAATACAGAATACTACTGCTTTCATTTGATATTTTTTATATGCTAATCTTTTTTTTAATTTAATAATCAGATATTTAGGTAAATATACTCTGATATGCTAACCTAAATTCATATCAGACTAAAGAGTTTTTAGAACATACTATTTAAAAATGTGATTTGCAATATATTAATCTTTTAAAATACTCAGTATGGGCATTATTAAACTAATCAATGCTTTCTATATTTTTATAGACAAACTATTACACTTTATAGCGTAAAATTATTATTTTATCAAAAAATATTTCTGCTGAAACCTTTATATTAAACTAGATATATCTTAAGAACTAAAATTATTCTTTAACAGTAAACAATTAAAAATTATTATTTTTTTAAAACATTTTTTTTACTTGCTGCTATTTACTATTATTAACTAAAGATATATTACTGGATCAAAGACTTAAATATATCTCTTTAAATTAAATGATAGCGTGGCTAAAGTTTGCCAGAAAAAATTTGACTTAAGTTTTTAATATTTAGGTCATTGTTTGCAAGAAGATAAAAATTAGGCTTTTTGACATTTAGGCTAATGTTTGCAAAAAAAGAATTAAATTAAAAGTAGATACTTATCTGCAAAAAACTAGAAATACCTAAATAAATTAACTAAACCTTATTAATTAGTCTTTATCTATTATATAACTCCTATTAACAAAACCTTATTTATAAAATTTCAAGATTTTAAAATTATGTTTACCATTGGGAATTATCCTCAAGACCGTTTAAGACAATTAAGCTTTGCCAATTGTCTTATTTTAACTAGTTATGGAAAAATAGAATTATAGTGCTACTGCCTTCTAAAACTGGGCAGAACTCTATGTTGACTAAGATGCCACCATTGCTCAAGATGTACATTATCAGGCTTAAAAAAAACACCCTCCATTACTTAAATAACTCACTTATTTCTGCTATTAACCCAAAATAAGTAATAAGATGAGGGGTAAATAGACTCTAATTAGTATCACTTATAAATAACTAACCAGTCATTACATATCAAATTATTAAAGCTGTTAAAACTATTTTATGTTCTTTTCTATGTCTTACAAGATGGCTAAAGTACAAAAAAAAGTTGTTTTCTTTTAACAAGCCTTTTTAAAGAGATGATTAAGTATAGAAAGTTTTTATAAATCTTATAGACCTAATATAAAGTTAAAAGATGAGCTCTTTGTCTCCTTAAACTTTTATAAAAATTAATATATATTTTATAAGAAATTTTAGCAAGTAGATACTTGTCAACAATTGGATATCACCATTTAACATATTTTAGTAAAAAACAATAAGATAAAATCAGCTTGAACAACAGACTGCACATTAGTTTATTAAACTTTTTCAAACCTAATGTAATAATAAACTACATTTAGAACAAATTAGTACAGGTGGAACAAACAAATTTACTTAGTTTTATATACTTCTTTACAAACTTTCTGTATTCTAAAAGATTTACACCAAAAAGCAGAAACAAACTAATAAACATAGTGATTTTGCCAACTCAGCTTTTCATAAAATGAGAGAAAAGTAATTTATTAATAAAACAGAAAATTTATAAAAGAAATTTTTGAAAACTTTAAAATATATAAAAAAAATTTAAAAAGTATAAATTTAACTAAACAAATTAAAAATGACATTTATATGCTATATTTGCATACAAGTAAAAAATAGTTTAGAATTAAAGATCTTTAAATTTTTTTAATAGCTTTTGACAAGTATTGAACTTTTAAGTAGAGCAACACTACATCTGTAGTAATTTGATGTTACAATATAAAATTGACATGGCTATAATATGTGACAAGATTGCCCTTCTTAGTGTATGTTTGATATTTCTAAAGAAAAAAAGGAAGAGATGGTCATCCTATAGAGTACATAAAGCTTGCTAAAAAATCCCTTTTTACTTACCTAAAGACTGAATTGGTTAATATTGTAAAAAAATAATTATTTAGAGTATTTATTTAGTACTAAATTAGAGAGCTCTTATATCTATCTTGACAAGTACAAAAAATCCCATCAAATATGAGGTCAATACAATTGTTAATAATTATAATCAATTGCCAAACAGAATAAATAGACAGCATTAAACTAATGCTAAAATTAGAAGTTTATGCCTAAAAAAGAAACTAATATTTTAAGTGGGCAGTTTTACCCTGTTTACTTCTGCTAGTATAAATAGTGATGGTAATAATTACTACTTGCTGAAAAATAGCTAATTTTTGTAGCTGGATTAAGTATGACAGCCAAATTTCTCAGTTCCTGGCCTATTACCTAGTGTAAATCTTCTTACCATTAAAAGTAGAATCCTAAAACTTTTATATATTTTATGGTATGGATGGTACTGCTTACTATACTGATGATAGTAAATCTAATTCTTTTATGCTACCAAATTTTTAATTTAATGAAGGTGTATTAACTTATTTATAACTCTTTTATATTGTCATGTATAGAGCAAATGATATAGATAAGTACAATACATTATTGTGGTAAATTATATACTGAAATTAATCTTATAATACCTATTGTCATTGTAAATAAGGGATGTAGACCTACGCTAATGCTAGACAAGCTCTCATTTGCTGCTGTGGATCTAGTAAAAATATGTCCTTTACTTGAAAAAATTAACACATAACTATATTAATTAAGCAAAAATATTTCTAGATTTTACTACTAAATATCTTTGTAAAGCTCAGTATTATTGTAGCAGATATTATAAACATTAAGACCATCTTATGATATGAGAAATGCAATAGAGGCTATCTGAGATAGGCTATTAGCTTTAGGTAGTGCTTTTATAAAAATAATCAAATAAACAGTTATGCAATTTATTTGCTTCTTTTTCTTCTTTACTTAGCAGCTCTCTGGTTATTCTCTATTTATAAATTAGTTAAAAAATAGCAAAAAGAGTTAAACACTAGTATTAGTATTAGTAATAAAAATAGTAATTTTATAGTAATAGTAACAGTGATAGTAAAGTAATAGTAATAGTATTAGTAATAGTAATAGTAATAGTAATAATAATTTTAATATTAATAGTAATAGTAAAAGTAATAGTAATAGTAATAGTAATAGTAATTGTAATAGTAATAGTAATAATATCAGTAAAGAAATAGTAATAGTAAATGTAATAGTAATAGTAATAGTAATAGTGATAGTAATAGTAATAGTAATAGTAATAGTATAAGCAGTAGTAATAGTATTAGTAATAGTATTAGTAATAGTAATAGTAATAGCAAAAATTTAAAGATTGCTAAAACAACTTTTGTAAATAGAATTTTGCTTTTTATAATTATAAGGATAACAGGAAGGAATTTAGAACTATCTAATTGCTTAAATTGTAAATTAATATTATAACAACAACAAATGCTGGTATAAGAAAACTAATAAAAACATGGCTTATACTACTTTATATTTTATTAGAAATGATCAAAGAAATAATAAGCAGAGTAAGAGATGAGAATATTTATTTTGCTAAAGCAGCAAAAGAAATTACAAACTTGACACAAATTTTTTCTTCTGACATCAACTTTAAGATTAAAAGTAGTTTTAATAATGATGTTTTGCCCCAATCAATTTCATTCAACCTTTAGGAAATAAAAATTTTATAAAATATCATGCCCTAGACATAAATATTTACATTTACACAATCTTTTACTGCAAAGAACCTTAACTTTTTTAAAAAGAACTAAAGTATTATCAAGACCTTATGCTATATTGCTTTAGATTACCAAATGAGTTTCTCCTAATTTTAAAAACCAAATAGGATTAGCAGACTACAAAGTTTAAATTTTATAGTCTCTTAAGACAACTTAGTTAAGTCTTTTTAATATGGTACATGAAATAAAGGAATTCCTTGTTAATTTTCTACTTTGAACTCTTGTTTATATTAAAAAATAATAAAATAGAAAGTCAGTGGACTTATATTAGTAGATGGGTAAGTTTTTCTAGTTTGAGTGATAGTAGACTCTGGTGCCCTAAAAAAAACAGTTATATCTCAATTGTTTTGCCAACTTGAATTTCAACCTGAATAAATTTAAGTAAAACCTATGGGATTGCTAGTGATAAAAGGTTCAAGTCAATTGGCATATATTTTGCACTTCTGTTATACATTGGAATAATCTAAATTACTGCATAAGCAATTTTTTTGTAAACCTATAACATTCCTCTACATTCTTTTTACAAATTTCACTAAAAATTTAGATTTAGCATTATAACAAATCTTTTTTAGACCGTCCTGCTTACATATTACTATTTGCAAAGTGGTGAGATTTTGTCATAATCAAGAAGCTACTATGAACATAGTCTACTAAAAATAGTATAATTTTTGTAGATTGCTTTGCTATGATATCAATAGAATTTCTCCAATTTAACTCATGAGACTAAAGCTAAACTTGTAGTTTTATAATCTTCTTATAATAATTTGCTAATTAGAAACTCTTTAAAACTAGCTCAGACATTATTATCTTTATAGCTTACCATAGTTTATTGGTTGCAAACTGGAGAAATATTATTATATAACTATGGTTCATCCTTGACCAGTTCCAAAAGCCATAAAAACATCAATTTTTTTTAAAATATCTGATAGCACAAAATATAATGTAAGAAAGTACAGACAAGAGTTTTTCTACACTTTGTGCTAAATTATATAAATACTAACATAATTATATCCAGCAATTTTATAGAATTCATATAGATAAAGTGCCTATTTTTTTTTATTTTTGTTTCTAGCCAGATAACCTTTATAAAATTAGATTTAGAAACAACAGGATTGAGCATTGATTATAAATGAAATTTAAGCAAGTATTTTTTAACATAGTTAAGACCTTGGTCTGGCAAAAGATAATTACATAATATTTCTATATTAGACCATGATCTTATTAGTTTTTGACCTTTATAAAGATTACAAATTGCAATAAGGAAGTATTACTATAATCCAGAATTTTTTGGACAGGGTCTATTAATCTATATTGAATTTTCTGTGGTCATGTTTTATATTAATTTGTTTTAATATATTGCTTATATTGAAGTTGTGATCAGAGTTTACTAACTTAACAGTATCACCTATTTAATTTTTTTCTTAAACAATAAAGTTGCACAATCTTTTTTTAGTGCAAAATATTTATAGCAATTAAACTTATATCAGATTATTGGCACATCAATTTGCTAAAAGAAAAAATAAGCAAAAATGTGCTTTTATTACAAGTTAAAGATTATATTTTATGAACTAAAATTTCACAAGGACTATGTTATGTCTCAAATTTATTTTAAAAAGCTAACGACCTAATTTTGAATGACCTTATGATGAGTATTGTGTTAAATTAATTGATGATATCTCTTTATTATCTAAATCATAAAAATAACATCTGACACACCTTGAGAATTTTTTTTTGACTAATCAAGGCTAACCTGATACCCAAACCTAAAGAATGTTTATCTAATAATAAATAATAAATTTTGGGTTGTAGTGAATGAGATAAATTAGGACTATAAGAACTAAAGATTAAGGCTATACAAAGATAAAAAAAATTTAAAGCAAAAAGGAAAATTTAGGTTTATTAGAAAAAGCTAGAAAAATTAAATCCAATTCACTTTAAACTTTACTACTAAAGCTATATAATTTTTCCATCTTCTTAAAGGCCAAAATAAGTTTACTGGGACCGCAATTTGTAAGGAAGCTTTTCAGGTGCTTAAAGAGGCCTTTATTAGCAAACCACTCCTAGCATAATCCATATCTTTAAGCAATCTATAGTATTTACTAATGCCAGTCTGGCAGCTATTGGAGGGGTAATATTTTAAATAAAGATGATATATAAGAACACCTAATTACCTCCAGCTCCTGCACCTTAAATTTGTTTTACCAAAATTATACTGTAACATTACACTAATGCATTATTTAAAAATCATTGTTTAGTTTGGTGTAAGCATTTATTTTAGCACAGATCTAAAAAATCACTGACCATACTTCATGAAGCTAGTTTATAAATTTAAGGATCCAGAAGGAAGACTTTACAGATAGATGCTTAAGTTAAAACTTATAATTATATGATATTACATTGATAGGCAACAAACACTTTTGCTGATAAAGTATCTGGCTTTTTTAATGATTGCATTTGTTATAAAAAAAATATATTTTAACCTCTTTTTTTGTAGAAACCAAGTAATTAGAAAAACTGAAAAAAATATAAGCAATTTATGCAGATCTTGCCAAAAACACTTGAGTTCATATATATCAACTAATAAGGATGACAAAAAGTAAATGGAGGCTCTTTTTTTTTTTTTTATAAAAATAATGGAGGTTATACAGAATTGCCATTGTCTGGTAGGCCATTTGGCAATAACAAAGATAAAAAAACAGACAGGGCTACTATTGGGAGTCAATTTCTCAATCTATCTTAGCTGACTTATATGTCATAAAAAGTAAATTTTTTGGCAAGTACCCTCTATAATTTAGTATAATCAAATTGCATGGTATACCATTAGCATATATATAATTAGTTCTCTACCAAATTTTTTCAGTAACAAAAAATATTAAGAAGTTAAAAGGTCAAACAGCCAAAAGGGCAGTATCTAAACTTGTTGCCAACTTATGGTCAGATATTTTTGCTGAATTATATCAAAACAAAAAACTATTGACATGGATGTTCTCAGTCTATCTTTAACTACAATGGTACTAACTATATCAGCAAGACAACTAGGAGATTTAAAATAAAATAATGGTTTTTATAAAAAAAAATTAAGTAACCTTATTTAAAAAACCAATAGTGCAGTGGAACTAGTAAGTAGAACTTTAGTACAAATACTAAAAAAATTGAGAAATTTATATTCCCGTTGATTGGCCTTAATTGTTTTCTTTGGCATCTTTTCTAATATAATTATCATAATTTGATCTGCTATTTGCCATTTAACTCCTTTATAAAGAATAACTGCACTTTAATTATATAGACTATCTGGCCAATGATATAAAAACTTAAAAAAAAACTAAGTTCTTTATTATATTAGTTTATAAATAATTACACATTAGGTCAGTGCTTATTATAACATAGTTTATAAAAAACTAAAGCGCATATAAAGGCAACAGACTATTGCTAATAGGTTATATAATTTAAAAATGGTAATTAGACTATGCTATATCATAACAAAAGATATGATTGGGCTGGCAAGTTGACTACACTATGAAAAGAAACTTTTACTGTTATAAATAAAAATTAAATTTTACTTTTTATTGAAGTTTTTACAAAGATGCTTTCATTACTAAAGTTATGCTAAGTATATTATTTAAGTTTTACTTTAATGCCTAGTGACATTTCTTACATTTTCTTTATATTTTTATTTATAGAATTTTAATTATTTTCAATTTATACATTCTCTTATATAGAGGACTATATAAAAAAAATAAGAATATATAAAATAGTAAGTAAAAACAAAACAAAAGATCTAAATCAAATAAAAATAATCCTCAATTATATTTTAAAAAAAAGTAATTAAATTATGATTGATATGAATAATTTTTTTAAATTTATAGTACTAAATAATATTTTAAATTATAATATAAGATTTCAAGCTAGTAGCAATAATATTTTATGTTGCTAAGAGAATTTAACCTAAATTCATCCAGGTCAATATTTAAAATTGTTGTCATTTCCATTGTTAGTGTCCTTATAGTTCTGCCAATGAGCCTTCCACTTTTACAAATATATTCTATTAGACGTAATTTAGGGAGTAGCTCAAGGTCTGAAGGGAATTTAGTAACGTTAAAATGTCTTATATAAATTTAACTAAACTTTTTAGTCTCATCTATATTATTTAATTAATATAAATACAAGATTGCACAACAAGCCATCTTCAGGACCTTATTGTCCATCTCACTATATTAGATAAAGGAAATAAGAGATGAAAATATTGGTGAAGTAACTATTAATTTTTTTTGGTTAATAAATAGCAAGTTGCAAGGATTAACGCTTGTAGATGAAGATCAAATAGTAGCTATAAATTTTGCTGGATAAGATATTGACTACTTTAACTATTTGTTTATCGCAAAATGTACAAAAGCTGGGGTTAATGTGAGCATATGCCCATTAACATAAAGGGAGGGTTTTAAAATTAGTGTTAAAATATACATGAGAACTGCTTTGACAATTTGACCTTACTATATGCAGTAAAGTTTAAGTTTGTTTGCTAAGTGATGCAATACCAGCTGTTTCGCTTACTATTGATGGCACAATTTCAATTCATTATCGCTAACTAATTTTAGATCCCCAGATAAAAGATTTTAAACAGTTGCTGCGAATTACTTGTTTTCTTAAATGCTAAAATTTAGTAGTTATTATGGACATTTGAAAAAAGAATTTTTTTGGCAAGTTTTGCATTATAGGTCTGTACTAGCTTAAGTTCTTAAGGTTGCCTTTTCAAAACCATTTACTTATACTTTATAGATCCTATTTTTTCCCAAGCAGGCCAATGCAGGAAAAAAAAAACTTGGCAAATATTTCTCTGCTTTTTATAATTTCAAAAACTAGAAGATTGTTTAACTTTAATTACTTAAGCAAGTTTAAACAATTAATCACCAAACTGTACTAGGGAAGATGATTTCTAAACTAGAAATATTATTAATATTTGATATTATAATAATTTTTATTTCTCAACAATTTTATGCAAGGGATCTTGTAAATTTTGTAGTTAAAACTATCCAAGCCAGGCTAAATGGATCACCTCTAGGAAGAGTAACAACATCATAAATAGGAGGAAAAGTCTAACCAAAACTGACTCTCTCTAAATTTCACATGACATAAATAAAATAAGATTGTTAAAAACTAGAAAAGAGGCATATAAATTGCCAAAACAAGTTTTTCTGTACCAATTTATATCTTTAATCTATCTTTTTTTAAAATATAAAAAAAAAGTAAGCGCTGTCACTAATTTTTCAAATTTGTTATATTATACTTTTGTTATTATTTTTTAAATAGATTTTTTTATTTTGGTTTAACATTTCAATATAAAGATTTTAATTGATTTAAGAGAAATTATAAGCGGTCTACAAAATTTTTTATTATCAAAAAGATTAACATGTAAATCTAAAACTTTATTGAATGCGCTTTTGGTTTAGGTTTATATTTACAAACATATAATTTTTTAATTATTGTCAAAAGAAATATGAATAAAAATTAATTGAATATAAATGTTTTTAATTTATTTTGCCAAAAATGTCCTTTTTTATTAAATATACCAACAGAGAAATTTTCTGCTTTAGAAATACATTATCATCCACCAAAAAGAGTGATTAAATTATCTTAAGATTAAACAGTCAATATAGGACAAAAAAATCAGTAACTTTTTTTCTCTAGATATTCTAATCTACATTTTATTTTTTACATAGTGAACATTGCACTAATAAGATAATCTATATGACATAAATTTAGCAACCTTTAAAATTATAGGTTTTATATCCTTTTATCGAAGATCCATCTCACTATATGACTAAAGCTAGATTATATTTATTTTTAAAATTATGCTAAACATCTAAAATCAAACTTTAATATATTTTTATTTCTATTAATGTAGTACCATATTTTAGCTAATAAACTATTATTAATGTAACTAGAATTTTTTTAAGTTTATATTTACTTTTTATACTTTAGTAAGTTCTGGTTTATAAAATAAAACAAAGTCCATTCATTTTTATCAAGTCAATATCTAGGCCATTTTATTTCAAACACTTAATATAAGCTTAAGTGTATTTTATTTATTGTTTACAGAATTTTTGACTCCACTTTTAAATTTACTAAGCTATTATTTGCTAAATCTATTTTTATTGTGCATTTTTAACTTTAGTAGATAGAATCATTACTCAGAAAATAATTAAATTATGTTTACTAGTTTTTATAGAAGATAATAAAAATTTAATTAAGTCTCAAGTATAGTTTAAATTTTTAATATTGGTCCTTCATTATAAAGATAAATAAAGTACTTTAAGTTGTTACAATATTTTTTACTATATCTGCTAATTTTAAAGCTATAATATCATGTACTTTAACTTAGTTGCCAATTTTTTATATAAATTGAAAAATTAATATCTATAATTTACATAAAAAACTTATTTAGTTAATTGATCTTTTAATCAAGGCAGTTGTCTTACAGTTTATACTAACTGAGTTTACAAAAAGTAGATTAAAACAAATGTCCATTATCTTTAGTTTAAAATATTAGAAAAATTAAAAAAATAATATAGATATTAATTGTAAACACTTTTTAAAATATAAATGAATGTGTTTTTCAATTATATTAAACAAAACATTTTTAAATAAAACATAATTTAGATTTAAAATTTGTAACACGCAAATATAATTGCTTTAAAACACCAATAAATAGAACAGTATTGCTGTATGTATTTATAAGAAAACTTTAATATTTATAGTAAAAGTTTAAAAATAAAACTAAGCCTGCATAGCAGAAATAAATTTTGTCTTTTGCCACTTATAATCTTTTAGTTAATAAATGCAGGCTTTTATAGCTGCCAGAAAAGCTAGCTTGTAAGCACTCAGGGGACTAATGTAAGTTATATGACAGATAGAGATCATGTCTATTCACTGGTTTAAAAATGCAGAACTAATTTGTTTCCCCTATTTATGCCAATTTTTATCCTCTTTAAATGATGAGCAATTTTTAATATGAAGGATAATTGTCCTAAATAAGTATAAACAAATTCTAGCCTTTTGTGCTCTGCTATACTAGCTAAATTTTTTAGGATATTTATAGTAAAGCATTATTTTTTATTAGAAATTTTCTATTCTTTAACTGAATACTATCATTAAAGCTATATCATTAATACAAAAAATTTTTAGATAATTTATGAGAAGATTATTATGTAAGATTTTTTAAACATAATATTTTTTCAGTCTACAATAAGTGTATAGAATTATTTTTTTACAATATTAATTTTCTAAATTTAAAATAAGCCACTTAGCTCTTATAATTTTATTTAAAAAAAAGTCGTTAATAAAAGCAGTATGACAAAATAAAGTAACACCTTGCTGAAAAGGCAACTTGAATAAATTGTAAAAAATTTAGCTGCCTTTGCGATAGTCCTCATATCTTTATAGGCCATTGTGCCTTTTATAATAAATTTTAACTTATGCATTAGCAATTTTAATTTACTAAGTTTGTGGCAATATTCACAAAGAATCTAGAGTTCTAAAAGCAAATAGATTGCACTGATTACTATGTCAAGGACTTTTACTGGTACTGATTCTTTCTAATTTTAGTAGTGTCAATAAAAAAAAAAGGTATCAGCTATATTTATTTGAATAAATAGAGAATCTGTCAAATAATGGTTTTTTTAATTGTTATCTTATATCTACTAAGACTTGCAGTAAATTTCTTTATTGGTTGCTCATTTCTACCCGGAAAACAATAGTAAATAAAGGATAAATGACTAATTAGCAACATGATAAAAACAAACACAAACTACCTATAATACTTGCTGCTTAAAAAGAAAACAATTAAGAATGTCATGTAGTGATGTAATTACAGGCAAACCCCATAAAGGATGTCAATGTTCTTGGCAAGAATAAACTCTCTAATGGTAATTAAAAATCTTCATTGTAGGTAAACTTACCTTTTTAACTTTTTATAAGAAATCAGAACCTCTTTATTAATTTTTGGACAGCTAGGTTAATTGTATAGAAAATTGTAGGACTTTTATTAAAAAACTGGTCCAAATTTGGCAGCAAAGATGATAACAACATTTAATTATGGCCTGATTTTCCATTTTTTATTGAAAAATATAATTAATTACATATTAAATTGCCTTCAATAAATTCTTTAAATCAAAATTTTTATATTTTTAATTGACATACAAGATATAATTAAATATAAACTTGAATTTGATAGCTAGTTACTAATATTAATTAGTGTGTATAAATTTAATTAATTGACTTAGCAGAATTATTAGATAAGAAAATTATTTTGGTTCTTTTTTTTTAGTTCAAAGAATATACAGCTTAGATTCTACTATAATCTTATCTTATAACAAAACAATACATTAATTGTATAGATAAGCATTTTTATGATATATCTTGCTTTTGTGCTTTTTATTCAAGCTTTAATTCAAGTTCTAGTATATATAAAAAATAGGCTTCTGATTATGACTTATTACAAAATAATCTCAGCTATACAAAAAAAGTTAAGATATACTTATAATCTTCACATCAAGGATAAAAAAAAACAGTAAGGCTAGTTGCCTTTTAAAAATAAGTAGATTAAATTTTAATGAAGTTATTAATTATACTATAAATAGGCTGCTGTTTGTAAATGAAATTAGTTACTTAGTTTTATCTTTTGCTTATTTAGAAACTTTAGCTAAAAATAAACTTTTTTTTTAAATATTTTTATTTAATTTTAATGGAATAATAAAACATCCTTCTTAACCTACTTATTCTATCAATTTGGTTTTAAACTTTATAAATTTTGGTTGCATTATAGTAGTTTTAAAAAAATAATTAAAACTAGTAAACTAGAACAATCTTTGGTCACATTTAATGCTCTTATTAGAAAAAAACTTAACCTATATAAGAATATGGTCTTTTGCTAAATTAATATACATCACAAAGATAATCCTAAAACTATTTCAACTGAGTTTATAATACATCATGTTATAAAAAAGTAAGAGTAACCAACTAATATAAAGTGGCAAATCTGAACTAGTTTTTTAGACTAAATAATTTTAGATTAAAATATATTTAAACAATATAAAAAAGATTTTAGCAAAAATCTACTATGGTTCTGATGTAATAGTTTATCTTAATTAACTTAATTTTCTATTGCTTTTTAGATTTTCTTTTACTTTTTTGAAATTCTTACTATTTTTAAAATTTACTTATTTTTTAGAAACCTTATTATATTTTTTTTTTGTGTCTTATTTAATCATTTATAAAAATATAAGATCTTTAATTTATAGCATGAAAAAAAGCATAGGGATATATTAGTCTAAAGTAAAATTTAATTTGTTTTCTTGTCTTCTGCTTACAAATAAAAATATAGCAAAAAACATTAAGATTATTCTTAACAAAAATAAATAAACCTTTTAGTATTTTTTAATTAAAAAAAAAAACCAGCTTAGAAAAGCATGAAAAGTAAAAAAAACTCAGAGCTTTAATTAAGTAATTTATAAAATCTTTATATTTATTAAAATGCAAAGCACATATGTTTGTTGACTCTTAGATATTTAGCAAAATATGAAGTTTTAGATAGTATGCTACTAGTGTTTATTACCTTGTTACTTTATCAAGTATAAAATTATCAACAGCAGATAAAGAAGCATAGTTTAATACTTATAATATTTTAAAGTTATCAAATATACTATTTAAGTGCCAATAATCATTTACTAAGCAAAATATTGCAAATTATAATACATTAAGAGTTTTTTTTTATTTCTAGCAAGTGATTGATAATAATAGTAGTCTAATAATAGGTGTTTTCTATAGTTTTGAAAATTTAAATGATTATTAAAATAAAATAAAGAAGCATTAATTTAAACTTTAAATGGTCTTGAGAAATAGAGTACTTAGGTAAGTTATACAAAAAGTTTTCTTCAAGAATCTTACTTTAGAGTAATTATTCATTTTATCTTCAAGTTATTTTTTTTTTCTAGTAATAAAGATAAGGTCCAGACAACTTAGCAATCTATGACTTAATTTATATAATTTAGACTATTATCAAATTAAAGATAGTTTTATATCCTTCTTAATTAGGTTATGTTTTTTTTTAAGCATAAAACTGACCTTTTAAGGTTGCTATATATCCTGATCGGTTATATATCTAAAGTTTAGATCTTTAAAGAGAAGCAACAAAAATTATGGTCTTATTTTAAGTTTTTTTTGCTTGATTAATAGCAAAACTTTTGTAAGTTATTTGTTTGTATTAAAAATATATATGAGAAACCTTTATACGATCTAGGCATAAAATTAATATGCCATTTTAAGTTTACAAAAAGAGCATTTTTTAGGATTTATTAATTTAGTTTAAAGATAAAGAAGTCTTTTGGCATCTTTGTGGATTTAAATTTAGCCCTTATAGAGTTTAACCATGCATTTTTCATGCTGATTCTCTCAGGTAAATTTAGTCACTAGGTACTGCTTACCAAGTCATTAGCATTAAGTTTTTACTAATATAAGCCTTGTAAAGTATTAATACTTGGTAGAAGACAAAACAGCCTTATAAATATTTTACTTAATTAAAAATATATTTAGACATAGCAGAAAAACACTGTCCTTTTTATCATATAAGAAATATAAATTTATAAGAACTATAAAATTTTACCTAAACTAAATTTTATATTTTTTATTAATAATTAATTATTATAATAAATCTGTGTATAAAAAAAATTAACAGTGAGTTTTTTTAGTGCTAATGATTTACATTTTAACAATATTAAGGTTATGCTTAAAGCTAAGAAATTTAGAAAATATATAATAAATTAAAAGCTTAGTTTTATTAGTCTTTTGTTTTTTATTATAATTGAACTTGGTAAAATGAGATAGTAAAGCTTTTCAGTCTGATACGTAGTATATCTTGGCATATTTACTAATAATTTTGACTCTAAAGAAATAGATTGAGTTATTAGTAAATAAGTAATCTTTTCTTAGCATACATACATTGTATTTCATTAAGGTTCTCAGAAAATTTTTAAGTTAAATATGTAGTATCATACTTATGCTACCATGCACTGTTATTATATTTTAGATTATCAAAAAGCTTTGGCTATTTGCACAATAAAAAAATCAAATTTAATCAAGTAGACATAAGTATGATATAAAAGAGTTAGATTATAATTAAAAAAGTATCTAAAGTATACATGTTATACTTTGCTTAATAACATCTTTTTACTAAGCATAAAAACTTTATAAAAAATGTTGATATAACATCTACTTTTTTTTTATTCAGTACTTTATTTTTTTTATATAGAAAAAATATATTGTCTCTGGATTAGCTATCTTATATATTGTTACAACTAGTTGCCTTATACTATCAATTTTTTACTCTAGATTTTAGCTTATTTTGGAAAAATATAAGTATTTATGCTAGTCTTAGGGTCATATTTAAAACAATCTTTACATTTCTGCCTTATAAATGGCATAAAGCTTCTTGTACTTTAATTATGTCGAACTCAAAATTTGCTATCTTTTCTAATGGTATCCTATGAAAGTTTATACTAGTTTTGAAAGACTATTCATTTAGTAAAAATTATTAATAAATCAACTATCTCCTATTTTTTAAAAAGGCAATTCTCTAATTAAAAAATCTGTAAATCATAGCCATTTTTTAACTCATTTTTTGCAAAAAATATTAAGGTTAGTTTAAGAGCCAAAAAATAATTTTAGTATAAGCTTTTTTTATTCTCTTTTTTTTCTAAACTTTTTCTTAGTAATATTCTCTTTTATTTAAATCTTAATTTTTAAGAAACCTTTAAAAGCTTTTTTTTTGTATGACAGTATATTTTAGTTTTAGCTTACTATAATTATTGACTGCATTCTTACAAAAAGAAAGCTACACATAATTCAACAGGTTATTTGTCTAGCCTTGTTTTATATATATATCAAAGCAGAGTAGAAGGGGTTAAATTTATTGGCTAATCAAAAATGTATCATAAAGTTGTTAGCAATTTTTGAGCAGAGCTATAGTTATGGTAGGAGTACTATCTCTCAGCCATAATTTTGTCAAACTGTTTTTTCATTTAAATATCTTTATCAAAAATTTTAAGCTTAAAATAATTAGTAGCATCTGATGAGATATGAATAACTCAGTAGCTTTTACACATTTTAGATTTCTTTTTCTATTTACTGCTTATTTACTTGCTAGAAGCTTTTACTTTGAGTTATACAATTCTGTATAATTTATATCACTTAGTCAACAATTTGTAATATTATTTAAGTTTTTCTCACATATATAAATATTTTTTTGGCTTAATGTGTCCTAGAAAAGGAATAGTGTTTTTGGCTAAGTGGTTCATCCTTTAAAATAAGTTATGTTATATTACTAACTTCTTTAAAAAAATTAAACAACTTTATAAGAATTAAAGCAAGACTCTAACTTCTATTAAATTTTAGGTGAATATAATTCCTTATCAAACAAATTAGTTTTTATAAATCAGTGTTGATAAAGTCTCACTAAGCGCTAAGACAAGATTTTTAATCACCTTGTTGGAGATCTTTAGTCGGATTTATTTTAAAAAAATATAAAAGGAATAAATATTTTTAAAAAATGTCTTAATACATTATCTCCTATGCTATATAATAACAAATCAGTTAGGCATGGGCTCCACTTGATAATATAATATAATTTATATACTATAGAAAGATACTTTGATTTTTTAATATTAGCTTGTAAATAGCTATTGTGCTAAAAAGAGGGGTTTAAATTTTTCAGATCAGCGAATCTATAAATAGAAATCAGTAAAAAATTATTAGGGTAGACTAGTTTTTTTTCTAGTTTTTTAGTAGTATTGATCTCAGCAAGTATTTTTGTTTTTCTAGCATTATCTTTTTTTATATATATTATACTTTTTAAACGCTAAGAGTTTTTAGCTTATATAGAGTATAATTATAAAGATAAATATTTTATCTATTATCTCTTGATAAATATGTTTATCTAATTCTAATATATTACAAAAAAATCTAAAATGGATTCTATTATTATAATTTAGATTATCTATAAATTATAAATTAGTTAAATTATCTTAGTGTAATGACCACTTTTTTATATAAAAAAGTTTTTTTCGAGACTAGATATCTATAATAAAAGAGACTAAATAGTATTTATTATTGCATATGCAAAGAGTTTATCATAGCAGTATATTTCTTAGAGTTCTCAATATATAAAAGTTTTTCTTTTCTTAAGCTGTAGTTGTATCATACAATACTATAAAAGTTGGTAATAACTATATTTTAAATTTTAAGATAACTGCTCACTTGTTGGTCAATTGTTAAGCATTAATAAGCAATAGTAGTCAATTATTTAGCTTTAGTTCATTTAGAAAATTAAATAAACATATATTGGTATAGTATCTCATCTAGGCTTATCTCATGCTTAGCTTTTAAGATTTTTTTTTGGGCTTTCGTCCACTTAATTGTTTGAGTATATAGTCATGCTAATTGTTAAAACAATTAGATACTTAGTAATTATTTGTTGGCAAAAAGTAGATACCACTTGTTTACTTGATCAAAATTAATAATTTAGATTAAAGAAAGTATAGCAAAATAAATTACATCAACACTTAATTTTATCAAAGTATACAGAAGTAATAAATTTGTATTCTTTTATCTATAAAAGTAGCTATAAAAAGCTTATTAATTTATAAAAATATAATAAAAATATGATAATAAAGAGGGTATATTAACACAATTAGAAAAACTCTTAAAGCTACATGTATAGGTTACAATACTAAAGTAGTGAAATAAAATTAGCGATCTATAAAAATAAATTTTGTAAAATTCTCCCAACTATGATTTTATAAAAATTACCTTCTTAAAAAGTAAAAAAAATAATTTTTTTTTTGTAAGACCACTTTCTAAATTTATTTAAAAAGTAGTCAACAACTAGTCTAACAATAAGCAGTAAGATAATTTTGACTAAAATAAAAAAAGAATATCACTAGTACAAAATATGCAATTTAAAATAAAACAGTTATAAACTAAAAAAATTATTTATTTTATGGCAACTAACTTAAAAAATTAGTAAGACCTAGGATTGTTTGGCAAATAACAGCTGTTAATTTTAGTATTTTTTTTAGTCTGTCACCAATATTGAGTATATCATTTGAGATATTATACTAAAGTTTGGGTAAATTTAATGCATTGTTTAGAAATAATAAATATATAATTTGTTTATAAATCTTTTTTAAAGGTGTTTTTTAAGTCAAGGATACTTTCAAATCTATTTTACTAACACTTAACTTTATCTTCTAGACAAAAAAAATATCAATCAAAAGCTATTAAATATCAGAATAGTGTTAAGCACTTGGTAATATTTAAATTAATGTTACTGTTGGAAGTGTTAATTTAACTATAATTTTTTTTAACTAAACTTCATTTCCTAAATTATATACCTAACCTAACCCTTTTATGAACCTTTGTTTATAAGTATGTATCATAGTTTAAAATATTATTTACCATTTAATTTTTGTTTAGAAAACAATAATTACTTTCTCCATTATTGTTTTTTCAAAGTTATAAGTCTATTGTCTCACTAAGTTAGTTTAAACTTATGCTAAAAAAATAGTAATATAACTTATATAATATAAATCAAGAAAGATAATGAAATAAGATAGATTTTATTTGCAAGCATTTTTAGTTTTTAGACTGGTTACTTAATCTTGTTACTTATACTATAATTATGTCTAAGCTAATAAGTTAGTATCACAAAAAAAGGTTTTGTACTTTTAGAAAAACTTTCTTAAAAATATAATTATAATGTTAATATTACCTTTTTACAAAGTATAATGCAGATAATAAAAAAAGTATTTTGCTCTACCTGATATACAGCACCTCACCCCCTGATATACAATTTTTGTAATCTAGTTTTACCATTATCAACTTATTATATTACATGCTATATCTTAAATCTCATCTTATAATAGCAGATAAAGCATAATTTAAACTCCTTTTAATTAACCTTAGTAAAGTATTAAAAAAATTATTAGATAGACTATAAACCATTGTATATTCATTATATCTTTAGTTACATGTTTTTTCCTCTTCTTTTACACCTTATTTTTAAACTTTTATTTAGGTGTAGCACAAAATATAAGAAAGGTAGCCTTTTATTTATGATTATATCAAAGTTAATTAATAATATTTAGATTTTATTAAAAAATTTTAAGGAGTAAATTAAAAGTACTATGTATTAAGTTTTTAAGTAGATATTTCTTATAAAATGTTTTTAAAGAAGTAGAAATCAAAAAAATGCAACAACATAAATTTTAAATGATTGGCAAATAACAAGCTGCCAGATTTAAACATTAGATTATTTAATTTCTTAATATATTAATCACTAAGTAAGCTTGTCAGAGGCTTTTAAAATTTTTTAAGTTAAACCTTACTACAACTAGAATGGATATTAAGTATTATTTGATAATTTTAAATGTTTTTCAAACACAAGAAATTTATAATTAACATGTACAATATTGCTTTGTTAAATGCATTTTAAAATATGCAAAAGCAAATTTTGTTTTTGGAATCGTTTACTAATTTACTTACTGTCAAACTATAGCTAAATATAATGTTGTTGATTTGTTTGCCTGCTCTATATGACCATACTAACTTACTTTTTTTTTTAAAAGTTTAAAATCTTTTAATATTTGTATAGTTATAGATTGCAAAGAAGCAAGTATATCAAGAGTTTTCACTATTTTAGATAGTAAAGATTATCTCTATTTTAATTTTTTTTATTTAAAACCTCTTACTATATATTTTTTGCTGAGCAGTGCTAATATAAGACATGTTTCTTTTTTTTAAGTTTTACTTTTTTAACAAAATATTTTTTTTAGATATAATAAATTATAAAGAATTTACTAATTTAAAGATTATCTTTAATTAATAAGAAAATAAAAAAAAAAATAAGTTGCATAATTTTAGTTGCAAATTACTATCTTTATTTTTATAAGTATGCTGATATGAAATCATAAGATTTATAAATAAATCTCACAGTAAGTTTTCGAGGTTTTCAAGCATTGAAAATAGAAAAAAGATAGACCAATTAAGTTGTTTCAAAGAGTTAGATAATCATAAATATATTATTTAAACTACTTGTAGGATGGCATCATGTTAATTACTATAATACTTTTCTTTAAAATAAACGTTAGTTTGAAGCTAATAATATTGGTTTACTATAGTTTTACATATATAACATAAAGACAAAAAATTATAGTTATTTTTATAATCTTGGCAATAATTTATCAATAAATGGAGCTTAGTTTCTGATCAAAAATATAAAAAAAACTAGATTTAGACTTAGAAAAACTTCAAAAATTTTAGCTCAACCTTTTTTGCAATTAAATTAAAAATAAAATAGTTCTATTGTCAAACTAAATTAGGAAATCAGTGCTAAATAATCTGTTAGCCAAGCTTGGCAACAGACATTAAATCTTTTTTGTTGAAAAAAATGTAAACTTTACTGCTCCTTTATTCCAGTCTTTTTTGCCAATTTTTATTATAAAAGACAGTTCATAATTAATTACTATAAGTTATTAACTAAATACTAAAATGAATAAGAACAGCAATTTTGTGTTATGTATAAATTAAGGCCTCAAGATGTTTTAATATAATTTTACATTTGTTAAATTAGAAATGCCATATACAACCTTTATATCTAGCCTCCTTTTTTAGTAATAAATTATCTCTAATTATTTTCCAACAAGCAAATATATAGTTTAAATATTATTTTCAATATTAAATTCTAATAATTTCAGTTTTGTTTACCTCTTTTTTTATTTAATGTTTAATGTATTTTTTTTATATAAGATTTAGAAAAATTGCAGTTTAGTCACTTATAAATAATTAGTATTATGCTTATATCTTTTTAAACTTTATATTTGTAAAATCAACTTTTGCTAGATTAACTTTAATATAATGAAAACTCAATATATAGCTT
>CALNHX010012758.1:0-22734 GCA_940337035.1 Agriotes lineatus
AATAGCTACCTATCCTTCCGCCAACACCAGGTCACAGTCCGCGGAAAAACCTCAAGATCGTTCTCCCCAAGAGCCGGGGTTCCTCAAGGTTCGATTCTCGCCCCTCTGCTTTTCATCACCTTCTGCGCCGACATTCCACTTCCGCCCAACCCAAGAGTCCAACTTTTTCAGTACGCAGATGACACCGCCATCTGGGTCAAAGCCATCAGCAGCGCCCGTGCCTCCAACCTCCTGTCCCCGTCACTTCTCATCCTCGAACGCTGGTTTCAGCGTTGGAGAATCAAACCCAATCCGAACAAAACCCAGGCCATCTTGTTTAAAAACCCATGTCATCACAACAGACCTTTACTGGACCCCAACAACGTCGCCTTGACATTATGAAACTCTAGGCTAGAGCTCTCCACTTCAGTCATCTACCTGGGGGTCCATTTCACTTCCACCCTGAGCTGGCTCCCCGAGCTTCAAAGATGCCTCGACTCCATTCAGAGAAGGAGTGCCATTCTCTCCGTACTCCGAGGCAGCTTTGGAGGCTGCCACCCTCGCACCCTCATCCACACTTACAAGACATTCATTCGACCCATTATTGATTACCGCTTTATCTGTTTCAGCGCTCTTCCTCGCTCCAGCATGAAGAGGCTAAGGGCAAAGGAGAGGGCCGTCGCCAGGAAGATGCTGCACCTGAACTGGTTTCATCCCTCTCAGGAGGTTTGCGACCTTGCTGGCATCCCCCCTATAGACGGCAGACTCTCCGAACTCCGAGGCCGATTCGTGCAACGAGCGATTGAGCAGGACCATCAGCACACAGTCACCATCCTCAGAACCCCAGCATTCCAAACCAGGAGACCCAGGACGAAGAAGAGGTTTCCCCCCGCCATCCTTCTCGGCGACGCCGAAGATCTTCCCGAGGAGTTCCAGGACCTCTTAGAAAACGTTCCCCTCAACCTCCGATGATCCCGACGCCTTGTAAATTTTCTTGTATAAATGTTCTTGTATATATGTCAAATCCAATATCTTAAGACTAAATCCTGTTAAATGAAATATCTTAAGTTTAATTTTTATTTTTGTAAGCATACAACACTATATCCTAAGTTAAAACGAAAATATTGTAAACACCAAACATGAAATATCTTAAGCAAAAAACTAAAATGAAATGTAATTTTTTTTTAAGCCCAAATAATTTTGTACAAAGCCGAAGAGGGGTAGTCCCCTAAACGGTAGTAGGCTAGGTTTAGTATAATTTTGTATACTCCTAGCTGAATAAACTTTAAAAATTCAATTCTTCTTTTCTTAGTGCGACTTTCACTCTGATGATGCAAGCTGCAAGGTCTTGCGAAACGCTAGTGAATATGGATGCACAAACAGCAAAACGGCAGATCTGCCTAAGTATCCCCGTTCTCAAGATACTCAAGGCACATTAAGCCAGAAAATGCTGGGTGTTCATATACAAATACTAACACCTAAGCCGAAATTCTACGTTAAGAAGAATAAAGTTAATGAGTTCAGACTGTAGGTTTTTTTAGTTACACTGTTATCGAAATGAGATAATGTTTCAGCCAATTTACTGAAGGCGTTTGATGGAATAGGGGTATCTTTTAATTCTTTAAAATTAGAGGGCGACAGAATATAACAGATCTAAGTAGAGTTCTCTGTTTTTCTGGAATCTGGAATCCATGCTTTCAGTGACACGATCCAAAATAAAATTGTGGACTTCAACAGTGAATTTTGAAAAATCATTTTCAATCGGATTATCACGAGAAAATTCACCAGGCATTGTTTTTACCCTCCTGGAGCGTTTCGCAGGAAAATTATGTTCCAATAGCATATCTGCACCTCTAGAATCAAATTCGTTTTCGGCCCAGTCAATAAAGTTATCTGTTTCTAACCTAATGCTTGTCATATCCGTTTGAATGTATCTAAGTTGAACAAGAGCGGCGGAAACCAATTGTTGACTTTTTAAGAGATCTAATCCGCTAGTTTGTAAATATTTAGACGCGGGTTCAGTAATACTGAATACTCTGAGATAAATCTGTGCAATCAAAATTGTTTCATATTTTAATAATTGTTCCTTTAAATTTCTGGCTTTCGCTCTAACTTCGGGAGTTATATCTTGAGTTTCTTCAATTTCGATTAGTGTTATTATTATTTCTACGTACAACGGTGAGGTTTGAACCTTATATTTTTCGAAAACCCAGATTAAAGCTTTGTTTTTTGACCACCATCTCGTTTCCCCAATTGCAATCTCTTGTTGGTTTGATTTGTTTCCCGATCACGCCACATGTCCATTCTCTTATGGGATTCTTTAAAGAAAACTGCTAAACTGTTCAATAGAATGAAAAATTTAAGGGCGCAGGCCATCAGATCACTGACGGGCGCAGGCCACCGGGCATTCGCCCGGTGTCCCGGGGGCCCAGCACGCCCCTGATTGTCTGTTTCTTATTGTCAAATTTTAAACGTGTAGCTGACTAATTTTTCGTGTATTATTCTAAAGTACCTACTTGTTAATTATTACTGTTGTTACGAGCTACGTAATTATGAACGTCAATATATTTTTGTTGTGTAGGATACAAAATACTGTGTGAACCACGGCGGGAAAATGATTTTCCGGGCCTTAAGAAGTGGCCAGCTTCGTCTACGGCTCTGCTGTCCATATCTTCTTTCGACCCGGAAAGTATTCATTTTCCTGCCTAGGTACACAATAGTATATTATGTTATTAGGAGCAAAAGTTATATTTTATGTGGCGAGGCTGGACGGGTTATCTGCAGAGCTTGCGAGGCAGAAAAGTACAGCCGAGCCACATAAAGATACTTTTGCTCCGAATAACATATAGTATTTTTTCTTCAAACGTTTTTATAACAAATTATTTACAACTTTGTGAACAAAATTCGAAGAAAATTACTTGATCTCATCAGCGGCAGATAATATTATCTGCCGCTTGGCAATAAAGTGACAGTTTAGCATCATCAATCCAGCAGTATAATGCCATATTTGACTGCCGTTTGAAGAAAAATTACTATTGCTATAGTTACTGAAATAACTGGTGTAATACATGGCAACCCAGGCAAATACGCATTCTGATTGGTTTCTAACCTCATGAATAATATAGTAATTTACGAGTATAATACCATTAGTCAAAGTCGAAACTTTTAGTAAGAATAGCATTCGAGGTCATATTTAATGAACCAAATCATTTTTAAAAATTAGTTTTTGTCAAATCTACTAACAAGCTACGTCGTTTCTATAGCAAAAGAAATCGAAATGTGATTTTTTCTATTAAAAACTACATTTGTTTAAACTATTCACTTGATTATATAATGCTTTTTCATGGGGTGTTAGTGCCTCTCTAATGTAAATGCGGTCGCGGCGTGTAAGTGACGGAGTGAACGCGCGCTAATAAAGTTAAGAAATTTGGAGAGTTCCCTACATTAATAAATAGTGAAAGTGGGTGAAACATTTAAGAAAGAAGAAGGCAATACGAATCTACAAAAGCAGCACGCAAACAGCACAGGAAGCTAAGAAACAGGTGCATAAAATCTAGCGCTAATAGAGGCGAGCTTCGCGGAGCAATCGAACGAGGCCGCGTTATCAAGGGATAAGAATTGCAGCTGATCTATTGCGACTGCGAACACAAAATAAAACCTTGTAAACATGGGAGTAAACAACGAAGACATGAAAAAGATTCAGGATATGTTCGAGGAAATTACAAAAAAACTGACAGGCATGGAGGAGAAGCTGCAATGGAAATCAAGGTACTTAAACGCGAAAATAAGCAACTGAAGGACCAAACAACAAAACAGGGCATAGAAATTGAATACCTAGAAAGGGAAATCAAGAGAAAAAATATAGTTAAAGGGAATAATTGAGAAAGAGGAAGAAAGCGAAGATGAAACTAAAGGCAAAGTTAAAGAGCTAATTAAAAAAATGAGAATCGAAATAAATATGGAATCGGAGGTGGACGAAATAAGGAGAATTGGGAAGGCTAAAAAACAACGAAATAGGCCAATACTGGTGAAATTTATAAAAGGAAAGAAAAAAATAGAAATCCTAAAACAAACAAGCGTTTTAAAAGGCACAAAAATATGGATTGATGAGGACTTCACGAAAAAAACCCAAAACGAACGAATAGAGCTAATACCGTATTTGAAACAGGCAAGAGCGAAGGGACACAAGGCGCAGATAAGATACAATAAACTGATAGTCAATGACACAAGCTACGGAATCGAAGACCTAAAAATTTTGGATGCAGAAAGTATGAATAATGCTGATAATAAAAGAACAGTCAGCGAGCGCTCCCCGGACGGGGATAGCTTCGAAGAGCAGATGCGAAAAATAACAAAAACCGGTACACAAAAATAGCTAGAAATAATGCATCCAGGCAACGGTAAAGATTACGACACTGGCAACGGAAATGGCAATGCAACGGTAAGACGGAATAAAAAGCAAAAAAGGGGGAAAAGTGATATAGCACTCGGAACCTGGAATGTTCGTAGTCTAGGAGTAGTAGGAAAATTACAAAATTTAATAGGAGAAATCAAAAAATACAATGTTGGAATATTAGCAATCCAAGAAACCGGATGGAAGGATAATGGCATTATGGATGTAGAAGAATTCACAATTTGTTATAGTGGAGGAGAAAAGGGGAAATTAGGGGTAGGCTTTATAATACATGAAAAATACAGAAAAAACATAATCCAGTTTACCCCAGTCGACGAAAGACTGGCAGTATTAAAAATAAAGACGACTTTTAATAATATGGTTATAATAAACGTACATAGCCCGACTGAAGATAGTGAAGCGGAGATTAAAGAAACCTTCTACGCAAAACTAGAAGAACAAATTGGTAAGATAGAGAACTACAGCATGAAAATTGTCATCGGAGATTGGAATGCTAAAGCCGGGAGAGAAGACATATACTGGCCAGTTATCGGGAAACACAGCTTACATACTGATAGTAACGATAACGGGACAAGGATGATCGATTTACGGAAATAATATGGTAGTAGCAAGTACAAAATTTCCTCATAAGTCAGTACACAAAGAAACTTGGATATCGCCGGACCAAAGAACAAGAAACCAAATAGATCATCTCGTAGTAGACACAAGATACGCAAGTAGTGTTATAGATGTAAGAAGCTACAGAGGAGCGGACTGCAACACGGACCACTTCCTAGTAAAAGCCAAAATAAGGCAAAGAATCAGTCACGAAAGGGAAGAAAAAGGAGCACACAATAAACACTTTGACTCCGAGAAGTTAATAAAGAGCGAAGACATTAGAAATAAATATATAGACAGTATTGAAAAAAACTTCGAACAACAAAGGCGGCAAACCCAGCACGAGAACCAGAATAAACCAGAAATTGAAGAAAAATGGGAAACTATAAAAAATATAATCTTGAAAACGACGGAAGAGATAGTAGGGTACAACAAAAAGAAAATGAATAAATGGTTCGATGAAGAATGCGAACAGGCAATTACACACAGAAACGAAGCAAGAAAATAAATGCTAGAAGCCACATCCATAGAAACCATAGAAATTTTCAAAGAGAAAAGAAGGATAGCAAATGCTAAATGTAGAGAAAAAAAGAGAAAGTACGAAAAGAAAATACTTGAAGAAATGGAAAGAAGCGGGGCTAGAAACAACACCAGAAAATTTTACAAAGAGGTAAAGCACCAGAAAAGAGGTTTCCAACCAAGAACACAGCTATGTAAGGATGAAGAAGGGAAATTAATTGGAAGCAAAGCAGAAATACTCAGAAGATGGCAAGAATATTTTGAAAAACTGCTAAATGCAGGTACTGCTAAGGAAACGGAAGAAACATGGGAGGATCGAGGAGATGCAGATAAAATAAGTCCACCAACGCGAGAAGAAGTTGAAAAGGTACTAAAAGCACAAAAAAATCACACAGCCCCAGGAGAAGATCAAATATCAA
This sequence comes from Agriotes lineatus, assembly GCA_940337035.1. Lineage (NCBI taxonomy): Eukaryota > Metazoa > Arthropoda > Insecta > Coleoptera > Elateridae > Agriotes > Agriotes lineatus. The sequence goes on from CALNHX010012758.1 coordinate 5,929, forward strand.
CGGAAATGATGAAATATGGAGGACCAACGGTAGTAAAGGAAATGCATAAACTAGTACAACAAATATGGGAGGAAGAAACAATGCCCAAGGAATGGAATGTGGCAATCATATGTCCAATTCATAAAAGCGGAGATAGAGCGACCTGTGGAAATTATAGAGGAATAGCGCTACTTAATGTGGGCTATAAAGTACTGAGCAAATGAATAGGTAAAGAACTAAACATGTGGATGGAAAAGACAGTCGGAGACTACCAGTGTGGCTTTAGAAAAGACAGAGCAACCACAGACCAGATATTTACAATCAGGCAAATAATGGAAAAGTTCAGGGAGTACAACATCGAACTCCACCACCTATTCATAGATTTTCAGAAAGCATATGACACAATAATCAGGAAAGAACTATATACCGGGCTAAACGAGCTAAAAGTACCGAGGAAACTTATAAGACTAGTAAAAATGTGCCTTACAGACACCAAAGCCAAGGTCAGGATACAAGGACATCTGTCGGCTGATTTCGGTATTGACAGTGGGTTAAGACAAGGAGATGCGATGTCAAGTACACTATTTAACTTTGCCTTGGAAAGGGTAATACGAAGAGTACCTGTGAATCCCGGAGGCACGTTATACAATAGACAATGCACAATATTGGCATATGCCGATGATATCGACATTATAAGCAGAACAACGCAGGATCTGAAAGAAATAGGGTCCCACCTCGAAGAAGCGGCGGCCACACAGGGACTACAAATAAATACGATAAAAACAAAGTATATGATAACCGCAAGAGAGAAAGGTCGATACGACAATGTTTCAGATATCGTAATAAATCAAAAAAGATATGAGAGAACCAACAAATTTAAATACCTAGGTTCAATAATCAACGAAGAGAATGAAATAGGGGAAGAGGTGAATGCGCGAATTGTAGCGGGTAATAAATGCTATTTCGGGCTAAGAGACATACTAAAATCTAGTGTATTATCAGTGAAAAATAAAGTGAAAATATACAAAACAGTTATTAAACCCGTAGTGACATACGCGGCGGAAACCTGGTGCATAACAAGAAAAGAGATGAAAAGGCTAGACACGTGGGAAAGGAAGATCTTAAGGAAAATATACGGACCAGTGAAGGAGAACGATGAATGGCGTATACTAACAAACTTGGAACTGAAAGCACGATACGGGGAAGCAAGTATATCTGCCGAGATCAGAAGTAAACGCATAAGTTGGCTTGGACACGTAGAACGTATGATGCCCTCCAGAGGAGTTAAGAAGATTCTAGAAAAAAACCAGAAGGCAAAAGAAGCAGGGGAAGACCAAGACTCAGGTGGTTAGAAGAAGTGCAACAAGATCTGGAAATGTTAGAGGTCACAAGATGGAGGAAGAAAGCAAAGAACCGCAAAGAGTGGAAAAATATTGTAGAAGAAGCCAAAAAACTGGAGAGGGAATAAGGAATAACCACAAATCACATGCCACAACCGCACTAGCAGTTATGACAACTAAGAAGAGGAGTCGAGCCCCTCCAGGGCATGCTACCAGGAGGGTTGAGCGCGGGTGACTACCGCGTCTCGCAAAAAGTGAAGTTTAGAAACCCCGTTGGGAGGTCCAAGGCCTGCAGGGCCTGCCGCACCGTGGAGTAGTAGTAGTAGTTAGTGCCTCACCATTATTATTATTATATAATGAATAGACCGATAATAATAAATTTTTATACTTATAATTTATTTTGTATTAATATTGAACGTACAATTATTGTAAGTAATATTTGAAACATTGTTATCTGTCGATGAGCTAGCTATATTGATAGTGCACGACAGGGTTCTTTTTCTCATTTTTTCAACGATGTTAAGATGATGTTCGTTGCTTAGCTTTAGGTATGGCTTGAGAGACTCACTTGAAGAATGACCATTAATTTGAATAACTTCTCGTAAGTTGGCTCCAGATTTTATCAAATTGCTTACAGCGCAGCGGCAGAACGATTTGAGTGATTGGTTATTTTTATCTTCTTGATATCAATCGCAATATTCTGCGCGCCTAGACGTGTTCACTTACTGAGTTGGTTAATACCAATTGGACAATTTTTGTACCAAATTCCTGTCTTCTTTCCGGATTTGGAGTTAAGAACAATCGATTCGTTTTGATATTTGATGTTCTATTGCTTAACATCTTCTGTAGTAGACGGACTGGATACTTGTCTTGACATTCTTTGTGCGATGTTAACCATTTAGAATATGGTGTTGTATTCAATACGGCTTATAAGTTCACCATAAATGTCGACTTCGTTCTTGAAAAATTCTACTAGGCAGAAGGTTGCGTTGTTGCCAAGCTACGCGAGTTCGACGGCAGAAATCTGGTAGAACTTTTTTTGTAAGCCGTCCGGTGGGTTTTCGTCATAGTTTTGCACAATTTTGCTGATCCCTTCAGTTGTCAGAGCTGCAGAACTGGATTTTATTTTCTCTGCAAGCGCTTGTAGCTCTCTTCTTTTGGCCGCACGTGTTCTTCTGGCATCTTCGAAAACTATGCTTTTGAATGGGTGTATTTTCCGATTGAAATCTTCAAAGTAGGTACTTTTTCTGGAGAAGCTTTGCGGAAATATTCCAAATTGTCTTCACAACTCCCTCCTTATAATTGGTGCCATTAGCTCGCTTCATGTTGAAAGCCCAGTCTTTGAGAATACCTGCCAAGTGTTCGTCCGAAGTCTGCTCAAGAAATTCGTATTTTCGCTCTTCACAAAGTGCCAAAAACTGCTTCCAAATGCATTTGTGCGTTTTCACCGTGTAGCCCCCCCCCACCCCACTTTTGGACTCCGGTACGAAAATGGTACATATCCAAGACCCCTTTAAAAAATCCACACCCAGCTCCGAAATCCCCTCCCTTCGCTAAAAACAGGTGATAATTTCGTTATCCCTGAACCGATTCGGGATGGAGTTGTCGCTAACGACTCCCTATCCCAAGGCTCTACTGACCCCTCTACATTACCCCTCTCCCCACCCCTTCCCCTCAGCCCTCCAAATATTAAAACCCCAAAATGCAAACGCAAATGGAAAACTACTTCAAAAAAGCATGCGAGATGGAAGAGCTCCCCCTACCACAGTAAATAAGGAAGCAGACGGAACCAACACGATGGACACGGCCGAAGCACAGAGACTCGAAGAATAGAAACAAGCATTCATAAGGAGTTCATCACTTCATAGAACTCCTCCACCGAGCTCAGCTGGTTCCTCCTCGATGTCAGCACAAAAGCAGGAAGGTGAATCCATGGGCCAGCAGACAAGAAATGATGACCCCGAAAATAAAGAGAACTATGATGCAGAATTAAACAAAGCGAAAAAGTTAATCGTAACCAGTACGGAACGCGTATAGAAGCGAAAAAGGGTAGGAACTCCAGAAAAGGACGAAAAAGATGAAGAGGACTATGAGCAGTGTTGGAAAAGGCTGGAACAACAGCATGATGTTATGAAAAGGAGGGAAAAAACGCACTCACAGAAATCCAATTGCTCATAGACCTGATTGAAAAGAACCCGAACACGCAGAGGGACATTAAGAACGTTGTCCGAAGTCTAGGAAGATACTCCAAAAAATTACCTTTCGCGACTGACTACCTCGAGGAGCTGTTTAAAGAAGCAAGAAGCTTGAGAGAGGACGCCAACAATAGAGCGCACACAAAGGAAACAACAAACGTATCCACACAAACGATACCAAAACACGTAGCAGAAAGAGAAAGGTTAACTACGGAGATCTTGGAAAAATTGGGGAAAACCTAGATAATCAGGAGTTACAAACACTACTAAACCAGAAATGGCCAGAAGAAGCAAAGTAGATGCCAAAGCGATATCGATTGAAAGATTGAGCCGAACAAGGAAAGGAAGTGTAGCTATAAAAATCAAAGACAAGGAAGAAGAACAGAGAAGGATATTTAAAAATTGCTTGACCACCGAAATGGATAAGGTAGCTGTTGAAGAAACCAAACCGACGACTCAGACTATAATGATCCTTGATATCGATGACGGTACGGAGAAACAAGTAGTAGAACACGTACTAAGGAAAGCCCAAAAACTTGGCGAAATCCTGGAAGTCAACCAACAGAGACTGAGGATGGCCGAAAAGCAAACAGAGCAGGCTATAAGTACGCATTTCTCACTACCACGGAATAATTAGCCCGTAAAATGATAGAAAAAAGGAGAATTGGCGAAGGTTGGGACCGGTGGAGGATAAGAGAGGTCAATACAATCATGAGGTGCTACAAGTGTAATAAAGTGGGGCATGTGTCCAGAAAGTGTAAACAAAAAGAGATATGCTGCTACAACTGCGGAAAGGAAGGACATCTCAGAAAAGAATGCCAAAACGAGAAGGCATGCTACTTGTGCGAATTTACAGAGCACAGGGCAGAGCCCTTGAAGTGTCCCATATACCAAAAAATGATGGGAAGACAGCAGCAGAGGGAAAAGGGTGTTTCACATCCCACCTCATAATGCGTGTAATACAAGCAAATTTAAACAGGGATAGAAAAGCCATGGATCTTCCCCGACAGACTTGCGAAGCTACAAATATAACCTCGCCCTTATATCTAAACCAAATCGCAATATAGCGAGAAGTGGAAGCAAATGGCTGACTGATGTAGAGGCTGACACGGCTATCTATATACCACGATCCAGCGAAGTTATAAATAAAGCCGGTAGAGGAAACGGTTACATGTGGGTTGAAATAAAAGGTGTGACAATTTATTCTAGTTACATCTCCCCCAACGTTGATACAGAAAGCTTCGAGCGGTACCTAGGACAACTGGAACAACACCTTCGATCGAGGCAAAAAGCTATTGTTGTTGGAGATTTTAATTCAAAGTCCGCCAGATGGGGATCCCCAGTAGAAGATAGAAGGGGGAGCATAATGGTAGAATGGATGGAGGAACATGGTCTCCATATACTGAATTGTGGCAACACACCGACCTTTGAGAGGAATGGGAGTCGATCATACATCGACATAACCGGGTGTACCGAAAACCTCATTAGAAACGTGAGTGAGGAAGAAAACCTCAGCGACCACAATTATATCTTCTTCACGATCCAAGACCGGATAGTAAAGAGGTGCCAAGAACAAACATGTAGGAAAGGATGGACATTTGACAACGAGAGGGCGGGAATGTTCGTAGAGACAATTAAACACGCCACAGAAGAACAAGAGGAATACACGGCAGGAGGTTTTATGAGAATAGTTGAAAATGCTATGAACACAGTATTTCGACGAAAAAATACCCGTATCACCAGGAAACCAATGTTCTGGTGGAACGAAAACATTGCAAGAGCAAGAACGACTTGCATGAAAGAAAGGCGGCAGGTAACGCGTGCAAATGCCAACTTAAACGCGAGACAAGAGCAGAAAGATGAGCTGCTTAGAAGATATAAAAAAAGCAAAAAATACTGAGAAAAGCTATAAAAACTGCCAAGAAAAATGCATGGCTCAAATTATGCACAGACATAGATGATGATACCTGGCGAGCACGTTATAAGATTGTCACAGGTAAATTGGGTTTACGCACACCTATAGTCTTGTCTGACGAAGAGCAATTAGCAGTAGCCAGTCAATTATTCCGCGCCCTCAAGAAAGTAAGATGGACAATGAATGACATAGCCCCTGAAAGCATCCCCATCTGCATAGAAGCTGAAATTAAGGAGAAGGGAAAAAAGATAAAGAAGGGAAAATCTCCGGGTCCAGATGGGATTCCCCCATAGATTGCTAAGCTGCTGTCGGTGGTAAACACCGAGTTGTGCCAGAAAGTCCTGGGAGGGATGATGAGACGAGGAAAATTCCCCAAGGAATAGAAAGTGGTCAGGTTAGTACTAATTGAAAAAGGAAACGGAACATACAGACATCTTTGTTTACTAAATACTCTGAGTAAACTGTACTAACATATATTAAACAGTAGACTAATACAAGAAATCGAAGATCGAGCAGGATTATCAGACCACCAATAGACGCTATAAATAGGGAAATAGACGCTGCAAAAGATGCAGCCAGACAAGGAAAGTACGCTGTGCTGGTAACCCTAGATGTCAGTAACGCCTTCAACTCGGTGCCTTGTGAGGGCATAGTTGACGTATTGCAGCGCAAACGAATATCAAACTACCTGGTGAACGCATTTAAAAATTATCTCTCGGATAGGAAGATAGAAGTAGGACACGCCATCACAATGGACGTAATTAGTGGGGTCCCACAAGACTCAATCGTTGGCACCTCCGTGTGGAACCTATATTACGATGGAGTCTTCGAACTGGAGCTGCCCACAGGAGTCTCATTGGTAGGGTACGCGGACGACCTTGCCATGTTGGTCTTAGGAAAGAGTCGACAAGAAATTGAAGACAACATAGAGTGGTCAACAAATAGGGTCGGAGCATGGCTGAACAGGAAAAGACTAAGGTTTGCGCCGCATAAAACGGAAATAGTTATATTAGCTGGAAAGAGGAGACTGAAAGATATTCAAGTGACAATTGACCACCACCAGATCAGAAGCAATAAGAACCTCAAGTATCTTGGGATCGTTATTGGAAAAAACCTTAACATGGGCTACCACATCGAGCAAGTTGCTAATAAGGCGGAGCAAGCCGCCCTGAGCCGACTACTACCAAATGTGGAAGGTGCGAAACCTGCACGAAGGAGGGTGTTGTGCTCCATAACTAATTCAGTTATAATATACGTTGCTCCAGTAAAGCAGCACTGCCTACAGGTGAATAAACATAGAAAGAAGCTCGAGAGCGTCCAGCGAAGAGCAGCGATAAGAATCGCATCTGCCTATCGAACGGTATCGACCCTCGCGGTGCAAGTGGTAGCGGGGGTAATCCCTATTCACCTTATGGCTCAAGAAAGGTCGTATAATTTAAGAGGAAACACCAGAGCACAAAAGATGGCGGCAAGAAAAGGATCCCTGGATATCTGGGAAGAAGAATGGTCCCTCTACACCTAGACAGCTAGGTGGACAAAACGTTTGATAAGACGGGTAAGGCCATGGGTCAATAGAACCCATGGAGACGTAGGGTACCATCTCACGCAATTTCTGACCGGCCACGGATGCTTTGCCTACTATCTTAAAAGGATGTGTATTAAGAAACACGACAAGTACGTATATTGTGGGCAAACAGATACAGCGGAACACACAATTTTCCACTGCGAACGGTGGAAAAGCATCAAAGATTAAATGTTTGAACATATAGGTGTGGAACTGCTTCCTGATAACATCATAGAACATATGCTGGAGAGTAAACAGAAATGGAGAACTATTGAGCGGGCAGTGGTGGAAATAATAAAAACCAAAGAGGAGGAGGAGGAGAGAAGGAAGCAATCTGGCTGGAAAACAGGAAGCTGTCGCTATGAAGCAATGTCCAACAAACAATTCCATAGCGACGTGCAGAGCGAAGGAGGGGTTTTTAGTCGGTAGGCGGCTGCGACAGCTTCCCAGCTGAATCCGATATGCCCGGACTATCCGGGTGTCTTTAGAAGATTTTCCCCGCCTTCAAAAAACACGTCGTCGGGGGTATATCCGTTTATCTATACCTGGTAACTAAAGTACGTTTTTTTTCTATAAAAATTTTCAAGGTCAAAGAATTTAGGGTTTATGTTTGCATAACTTGGATTCCTTTAAACAAATATATGTTGGTAGAATTTGTTTTAGTAACTTTTTAGAACTAAAAATTGGTGGGAAATTTAAAATCTGGCATTAAAGTTCTATGTACATCAAAAGCTCTTGCTAATCCTTCGTAAACGTTTTCTTCTGGTATGTTAGGATGCAGATCTAACAGTTCCTCTGCACACTTCGGAAATGCTTTTTTTACATTTAATTTTAAAAGATTCCGTTTTTTACGTGTATCGAGTTTCAAAAAAGAAAAACTGACAATTTCATTTTAAATGTGAAAATGACACAAGTCGTTTACAGAAAAACCTGACGAAAATAAATTTTCTAATAATTTAAAAAAAGCAGTTTTGCCAATTTTATCTTGACCTTGAACATTTTTATAGGAAAAAAACGTACTTTAAGTAAAATTCTCAATTACTATTGGCGAAATTTATGATGAGTTATGTAATCGTAACGAATACCACTCGAGCAATCGAAAATAATTATTATTTTTCACTCGTAACTCGACGTAATCCTTAAAATACCACTCGAGCTACGCTCTCGTGGTTTAATAATCGATTATTTTCGATGCTCTTGTGATATTATAACTGATTATACCACTCCCTCTAACATCAACCAATGAAAAACGGCAAAATGCATAGTTACGCATATACTAACTTTTGATAATGTACATAGCAACTGTGATAATCATATACCTTCCTGACTAATAAGTTATAGTCAAATGGCTTCACAAACATCGCGTTATCTGCTGACAGTACAATTTTGATAGCAATCACACTAACTGTACTTTTAATATTTATAAATAAATTGTTCAAACGTTGTTTATTGAATTGTGATATTATCTAGCCGAATGTGACTCATGTCTTCTTGATTATCAAATCATTTCTGTTTCAACTCGATATATTGTTTAAGGCAATTTCCAAACAATATATCTCGTGTAAACAGAAATGATTATTTGATAATCAAGAAACCACTAGTTGCATTATATATGATTATACCACTCCCTATAACAGGGGCGCAGGAACAGGGGGGGGGGGCAAGGGGGCGATCGCCCCCTCATAGAATATATCGGGGGGGGGGGGCAAATAGTGCAATTTACCCCCCTGATATATTGTGTACATAAGGTTTTCACATTAATCTATACGAGACGCTAAATTTCGTTGTTCCATTTTTACTTCCTTTTATGACAAAGGAAGTATCTACTACTGGATTCACCCCAAAAATTCGAAATTGAGTTTTCAACAGATCTTCACGTTTTAAAGTCCCCTGAACCCAAAAAACATGTTTTTGTTCATTGGTCTGTCTGTCTGTCTGTGTGTATGTGTGTCAACAGAATATCTCAAAAACGAAAAGAGGTATGGCGTTCAAACTTCATATATAAGTTTTGTGTACTATGTAACATGTGAGCAAACGAAAATGAAATCAAACTTGGTTTTGAAATATTTGTTTTATGAATAATATGTTGGTGGCACTGTAAGTCTATGTCAAATTCGAGGTTAGTAGGTTAGATTTTCTGTCAGTTTTGACACAGACTGACGCAAAGCCTAACCTGATAACCTTGAATTTGACATAGACTTACAGTGCGACCAACATATTATTCATACAACAAATATTTCAAAGCCAAGCTTGATTTAATTTTCGTTTGCTCACATGTTAGATGAAACAGCAAGCTTTTGAAGAAAATCGCATAAACGGAAGTAGGTGTTTACTCTTGTGATTTTTCAGTTTTTTCGATTTTTTCAAAAACGGCTCTAACGATTTTTTTTCAAACTTAACGTTTTTAGTAAATTTTTAATGAGTGTTGATGTGAGATAAGTGATTTTCCAGTTGAATACTTCTAAAATGGGTTTTTTTTTGTTTGTTTTTCTATTTTTTTTAAACACCCGGCATATTATTACATTTTTGAATTCAGCTTAAAATTTTAGAGAAAATTTGTCTCTTCAACTAACGCTCTATTTTGTACCTTTTTTATAGAATTTGTATTTTTTGTAAATTTTTGACATGTTTAAAAATTAAAAATAAATTTGTTGGCTAATTATAAGATCACTGTAATAGGAAGTTGTGTGAGTGTATCACACTAGATCTTTTTTTCATACAGAAATGCAAATGCCGAAAGTCTAGGGAAACCATTGACAAGCATTGTTACTAGACTTCATTGTGTTGGTACATAAACTTTTGGTTATTTTTTGTGATGAGGTTAGATTTCACGGCAACAAGTTAACAATTCATTAATTTAAATTGTAGCCTTGGCTATTATAAACTTGAATGTGATTTTATAATTTGGTTTTAATTAGTTAGGTAGGTAAAGACAATTCCAATTTATTGTAATTACAATTTAAAATATTTACAGTGTCAACCGTCCACATGAACCCTAACCTCAGTGCAAAAATAATAACCAGAAGTTTATGTACCTACGAATGCAATCTAGTGGCAATGCTTGTTGTCAATGGTTTCCCTAGATTGCATTTCCATATGAAAAAAATAAGTGTGGTCACCACACCACTTTCTATTACTGCTTGTAAAAATTGCAATTTAACTTTTCAAAAATTATACAGTGTGTTTCACTTTTCATGGAAGCACCCCTGTATTTTATTTGTTTTTGTATGAATCGATTTGAATTTTTTACCAGTTGTAGAACTCACCAAGAGGCATCTATTCATGTCCTTGAGCGCAAATGACGTTATTAGCCTGGCCTACTACGATGAAGAACATGGGTCGTATTGTCAATATTTTGCATCGCGTTAGAGTTACAGCAAAAAGTTATAAAGAAAAGTTGTTTAGAATCAAAAGAATACCCTAGATACCGATTTTTGTTTAATAATTCGAATTTTTAATTTTTATCCATAAATTTGTCCAAGTCCCAAATTTCAACTTTTAATTTGGTATCAAATGGTGCCATAGAGAAACAGAATTTTTATTATTGTTGCAAACGTCATTAGCTATTAATAATGGCTGAATTAAGTTTAACTGTAGCTGAGAAAGTAGAAATAATTAGAATTACTGGTGAAAATTCAAGATCCAATAGAGAAGTAGCTAGAATATTTAATGGAAGGCATCCAGGGCGTGCACCTATTTAACCTGGAACTGTTTAAAAAATTAATCAACTTTTTAATTTGTGTCAGGATAAATAGGTGCACGCCCTGGATGCATTCCATTAAATATTCTAGCTACTTCTCTGTTGGATCTTGCATTTTCACCAGTAATTCTAATTATTTCTACTTTCTCAGCTACAGTTAAACGTAATTCAGCCATTATTAATAGCTAATGACGTTTGCAACAATAACAAAAATGCTGTTTCTCCATGGCACCATTTGATACCAAATTCAAAGTTGAAATTTGAGACTTTGACAAATTTATGGATAAAAATTAAAAATTCGAATTATTAAACGAAAATCGGTATCTGGGGTACTCTTTTGATTCTAAACAACTTTTCTTAATAACTTTTTGCTGTAACTCTAACGCGACGCAAAATATTGACAATACGACCCACGTTCTTTATCGTAGTAGGTCAGGCTAACAACGTCATTAGCGCTCAAGGGCATGAATAGATGCCTCTTGGTGAGTTGTACAACTGGTAAAAAATTCAAATCGATTCATACAAAAACAAAGAAAATACAGGGGTGCTTCCATGTAAAGTGAAACACACTGTATTAACAAAATACTTTTTTTGGAAAAGTTATAGATAATTACGTAATATATAACAGTTTTGAGCATGTTGATTCCATTTTGATTCCATAAAAATGCATAGTTACGCATGTACCAACTTTTGATAATGTACATAGCAACGGTGATAATCATATAACTTTTTAAATAATAACTGATAGTCAAATACCTTCACAAGCATCGCGTTATCTACTGAAAGTACAATCGTCATAGCAACGACACAAACTGTACTTTTAACATTTATAAATAAACTGTTCAAACGTTGTTTATTGACTCGTGATATAATCTAGCCGAATACCACTCGTGTCTTCTTGATTATCAAATCATTTCTGTTACCACTCGATATATCTTTTGGACTCGTGTGATTGCCAAACAATATATCTCATGTAAACAGAAATAATTATTTAATAATCAAGAACCTACTGGTTGCATTAAACATGTTTATATACCTCGATGTTATTTCGACCAATAAGATGCAAACGTCGTTTGTCACACAATACAGCAGGCCGTGAGCGTTATAAACTAATCAAAAGTTTAGTAAGTTATCTATGAACCCCGTTACACAAATTATTTATGAAGTGCAAAATTTTTCACTTTAGCTTTACTGAAAATGGAATTAAATCGTTTTGGGGGTACGTTCTTGAAAAAATTAGACTAGGCATATAACATGATTATCTTGGTATATAATCTGTAGTAATACCATAAGTACTTCGATATTATCGGGTTCTCTGTCGATAACAGTAAATTTATATATATTTTGCTAAAAGAACGATAATTAGCACTTAATAATGGCGGCATTATTTCGAGTTTTAATTTCTTTTACTGATATTTTAGGTTAGGAAAGAAATATCTAAATGCGCTTTTCACTAGTGTGTTAGACCCTTATTTGGCTCTCTTTTGTTACAATAAAAGTAATATAGTTGCACTTAATTTTTTTGTGAAAATCCATTTCATTTGTAGTGTTGTCGTAAAACGCTCTCTAGCGGCGGCACAAGCAATCTAAATCAATCCGCTCAAGGCAGTGTTGATAGCCCTTTTCAACGACTCCAAGTTTGACAAAATCCGTTCAGCCATTTTGAAGTTATTGACATTTATTTCCGAAAATGTTCGGACACCCCCCAACAGTTTCCCTTAAGAGATAGAGCAAAAAGCATTTAACGAAAAAGAATGGAATGTATCTCAGCTTTAAAACAGTGTCCATTTTAGCTAAGAATGCCATTACGCCCCCTGGCGGCCATTCTAGAAACTTAGAATAATTTCCAGCATTTTCTCTTGGCCGCTTTAATAAATTTTGATGTCGGCAAGAAAAAATAATCGCCAAAATGTTCACCACTTGTGACATAACTACTAAATACATTCTAGGAAGATTTGCCCATTCCAATTTTTTTATTTGCCAAGAAATGTCAAATTCTGGGTTTTCATTGGTCAATTTTTGACAGCTGACAGTTGAATTGGATAGTTACTTATAATACCATGAGTAGTCAAAGTTATGTCGACTATTTTTGCAGTGGTGTCACGAATGTCCATTACGCTTTGGTACGATTAGGACGAGTGCGCTAGTAAAAATAATCTACTTAACTTTGACTAAGGATGGTATTCGAGGGGCTATTTAATGAACCAAACTACTTTTTCAAATTAGTTTTCAGTAAATCTAGCAACAAACTACGCAATTTCTATAGTAACAGAACACTAATATTGACTTTTTCTAATAAAAATCGCATTTGTTAAAAATAATCACTTGAATACCTTCTAGGAAGATATATCCACTGATATGTTTTTGATTGGTCAAGAAACGTCAGAATTCTGAATTTTCATTGGTCAATTTTTGAGCGATGACAGGTGAATTGAATAGCCACTGATATTTTTTTGATTGGTCAATAAACGTCAGCATTCTGGATTTTCATTGGTCAATTTTTGACAGATGACAGGTGAATTGAATAGCCACTGATATTTTTTTGATTAGTCAATAAACGTAAGCATTCTGGATTTTCATTGGTCAATTTTTGACCGATAACAGGTGAATTGAATAGTCAGTGAAATTTGTTTAGCTTAATCTTCCTGAATAATTGCTGTTCGATGGGTGGCCTAATCTGAAAATAATAGATTTTCGATAGATGTGCCATCTAACCAGAATACATAGAAAACTCTAGGTGGTCATTGACTAGTACAAATTTGTAGGAACTATTCCGAAGTTGCATAGTGGCGTCTTGAGAAGTACGATAGGGAAAGTATCCATTGTTATAACAAGAAATCGGATTATGTATTTACAGATTTGGCTCTTATCTTTGCTCAAATGTTTTGTGTGGTTTAAATCTTGACTGTACCCAAATAAGCAATCATTGCGGCTTGCTTTTCAGTGCTCAATATACGAACGGCCCAAGTGGAAACAATGCCTTTGAGTGTGAGGTAGTTGTTTGAGTATAGCAATTACGTCAACATTAATCAAAACAATACTTTAATTTAGTGGTTTTATTCTTAAACTAGGCAGTCCTATCAAGTAGAATATAGATGCAGTCTATGAACATTACTGGCTGTACGTGATCGTTATAATGCTATACTTAATTCGTCTATTCGCTGAAACGGGAGTGAATTATGAATGAAACCGTGCAATAAAAGAAAAAAACAAATTTTAAGTGTATCTTTTATTATTCGTTCATATACATAACATTGATGATAAGGAATACAATAAATTACTGCCATTGATGCACAATGGCTCAGACTTAGAATACAGTACATTTTACACTATGAAAATATTAAAATTACAGAAAAAATTAACGTCATATAAAATCACGACATAAGTATGACTTCAACATCACGAACAAATAAAAAAACAGTTCCGATAAACATTTATGTGAGTTGGTTGAATGAAATTAATTCGGTGCGTACACTGCTCATCGTGGCATAGCAGTGCAGTACAGTGTAAAATATTGCGAGGGGCTGAGCCCTAGGCACGGCTATGAGGTAAAACGTCGGATCCTTTGCAGTCTTTTATCACAGAAAAATAAAAGTCTATTCTGCTTTATAAACTTGTTACGTTAACTCAAGTATCGAATATTCGTAACGCTTTGTATTAAGAAACCCATTATTGTCCTGTAAATAAACATCTAAATAAAATAAAGCATCCTTAGTACGATAATTCATAGTATTTGGTTAGTCATTCTCAGACGGGTCGGAAAACTCGATTAAGACGCGCGTGCATACTGTATGACCGAACTGTATCGCACTGGCGACGAGTCTTCTTGGCTGGTCTCCATCGACTTCAGGATCATCCGCGATCTCTTTCGGGGTGGTAGACTCAGTTCTGGGTCCGGCGATAGCGATGGCGCCGGCGACACCGGGCTGGAGCTCGGCGGCGTCAGGATGGGCTCGTCTTCGGAGGCGATCTCCTCGACCGCCAGGCAAGCTTCCACCTGCCGCCTGATGTTGTCCCCGGCGTTCAGGGGGGTGTCGTAGTGGAGCGACGGGGCCGGAAAGTACGCGGGATGCCTTAGCGTGGCGATCATCTCCGACGGCGACTTCGATATCAGGTTCAATACCATCTCGGGAGATCTCCTCAACTGTTCGTTTTGCGCCCGTTCGGTTACAGTAGCGGCGGCCGCGAGAAGGTCCACCCCTGAAGTGGGGTAGCCAGAAGACTGCTGTATGTACGAAAATGACGGGGGCGAGCGGCCCCGGTCCTTCGTGTAGAGGTAGTAGCGTATATCTGAGTCGTAGCTGACTATAGCAGGTTCGGGGATTGTGGGGACGAGGTCCATGGGGGAATCCTTGTTTTCCTTATCGCTGCTGGACGAGCAGGAAGACTCGCTTGGGACAAGTGAGGTAGGTGAGGCTGTCTGCGCATTTTCAGAGTGGCTCTTGATGTGAGCCTCCATGCACTTCTTGGAGTTAAACGTATCGTTGCAAATGGTGCACTTGTATACCTTCTCCCCATAATGCGCCACTTGGTGGAGCTTGAGGACGTGGTTGTAGCCGAACGATTTTCCGCAAATCTCGCAGGAATAGGGTTTTTCCCCCGTATGGGTGCGCGAGTGCACCTTCAACTGCTTGCTGCAGGTGAAGCCCTTCTGGCACACGGAGCAAACGTATGGCTTTTCCCCCGTGTGGGTTCTCATGTGGATCACGAGCTGCCCCGACTGGATGAACGTCTTGGAGCAAATGGTACACTTGTGCGGCCTCTCCCCCGTATGGATCCGCATGTGTCGATGCAGCTTGCCGGAATGCTCGAAGGCCCTAGAGCACACGTCGCATTTGTACGGCCGCTCCTTCGTGTGGATCCTCCGGTGGACGCTCAGATTCTCCTTGACGCTGAAGCTCTTGTTGCAGAACTCGCACCGGAACGGCTTCTCCCCGGTGTGGGTGCGATAGTGCCGGGTCAAACGGGCGGGAACGGCGAAGGTCTTGGAGCAGATATTGCACCGGTACGGGTCGTCCGTCTCCTTCGCGTGTGTGCGCTGGTGAGCTTGGAAGGCGGCTTTCGAGGTGAACATTTTATTGCAGAGTTGGCACTGGATGTTCTGCTCGGACTGGGAGTTGGTGAAGCTGGTGATCGGAAGATCCGGGCTGCAGACGACCCTCTTCACGGACAGCCGCGACTCGTCGGAGGTCTGTACGGGCCCCACGGGCAGGGTGGCCTCGCTGTAGTAGCCCACCATTTCGGAAACTTGCGGCCACAAGTCTTCTGCAACAAAAGTACAATTAGCAGCCGCCCCTGAGCGAGCAAGGCGCACGCACCAACGCTCTCTGATTTGCATCGCAAAAATAAGTTTTTGATAAAGACCTCTTCGGCGCTTTTGATCTTTTTGTCAGTGTCGGTCATGATATGGTACCCCGGAAGGACCTCCGTCAAGGCACTCTAAGATGTACAGTCTTGGAGGTGCACCATAACAATGCAAGTTTGTGACATGTGCGAGTTGCGTTGAACTGTCAAGCTCCGCCCTGTGCGTGTGCAATGCGTAGGAGAGGGGCTCTTAGGTCGGTTTTTGACCCCGCGAACCTAACTCCCGAAACCTCCTGTCAATGCACCCGAAAATCGAAATGTCGATATGGTATATTAAGATGATGCACCATCAAACAAGCCGAGTTACTGTTTCTTCGGCGTCAATGCTGAATTGTATTTGGCTAATCTTAACAACGTTACGGTTTATTTTACATTACTACTATTAACAAAAGCCGTGAAAATTCAAAATTTAAGACTCGGCACCAAACCTAGGAGTGTGGCAATTCTGAAATAAACTCGGAAACAGACGCGCGATTATTGCGAAACAAATGCACGATAGTTCAAGGCGTTGCCATTTTCTGAAAATAGTTCAAAGCCGTAGCTATGGGAAGTGGAATGAAAATAAGTAATATTAGCGAATCCGAAGACTGAGGTTACGGTCTAGACATTTTTTGGCCGTGTGTTGCGAAGCCGCTCGTCATTGTCTAACACGGATTAGCAGTTGCGTAAATAGAAACACGCAAACAAACGCCAGTCGTCTTGAGTAGGTCAGGTTTAACAGTTAAATCGCAGTGCGAATACACATGATC
>CALNHX010012759.1:0-22716 GCA_940337035.1 Agriotes lineatus
AGTATACGATCTATCATCTCCATTATCAACTTTATATACATAATATTCGACGTACCAAACAACTGGACAATGGCCTGTTATATAATTCCACGAGAGTCGTGTTAATTAATCATTTACCTTATTAGCAGACGTTAGAATTATCTTTCGAGATTTCAAAGTGTTACAGCTATTAATATCCAACTTACTGCCTATACACGTCAGCACATTAGACTGAAACTTTTATAGAGATGTTTATAACGGCCTTCCACATTCAACAGATTGCAATAAAATCGAACAGTATAAAAGCATTATAAAAATTTATTAAGAGTCGATTTTAGGACGGGAGTTTCGAATGTGATATTAACTATTGCAAAAGACAATTTACTTTTAACTCTTTCATATACCAAAATATTACATATACAGGATGTAACTGACCACCGTAACCATAATTTTTTCTAGTAAACCACTAATCACAGAAGGTTGAGAAAAATTTATATTACCAAAGTCGGTAGAAAGAATTTATTTATGACAAGCAAACTGCGCGCTACGCGCACGTGAAATAGGATACGCAAAAGGTCAAGCTCCGAGCGAGCGCTAAGATAAGAAAAACAAAACCTAAACAAATATAAACATCTGTGAAGCCGGAACGTGAGATTTTATTTTGTGCCACAGACACACAGACACACATTAAGGAAAATTATATTATAGATAGATACTAGCTTAGCCTAGAGCATACCGGAAGTAAATACAACATAACCTAACTTGCAAAACTGGGAGTTCCTTGATAAATAACTTTTTACGAAACATACAACAAATTATACTGGCTTGTTATTATTTAATAGTCATAAAAACAATTTAACGGTTATGATATTACAATATTAACTAAAACTAGAATTAAAAATATTGAAAAGTGTCGATACAAACTAACGTTGTTTTAACAAAGCTTTACTTAAAAATATCATTTTAATCTTTTAAGTTACCGTTACTATACTTTGATTTAATTGATTCAAAAGCTATTGTTATAATATTTGCAATTTTTGTTCATTCCACCAGTTTAACATTTTTTCGCTAATATTCAACACCGATGACATATATTTTATGATTTCTTATTTTTAATGGCGCACATAATGGTGGCACGTGCGCTATTAAAAACAAGAAACAACAAAACATACTGAAATGAACAGACATTCAAAAATACTATAATGGCACTGAATTATAGAAAATAAAAATATAAACAGTAACGATATGTGATAAAAGTATCAAATCAATATTTACAAAACAGATGAAAATGATAATTTTTAACGACACTTTGTTGTGGACAACGTTTGCTTGTATAGTTGTTCAACAAACTACGATAAATATAGTGCGATTATAAAAATGTTTGTGCAAGAGCGACTGAAAATTTTTAGCTGGACGCCTTAGCATTTCTTATAAACAATGCAATCAGCTGTTGTCGTGTGGCCTTACTAAAGAATTGTTGTTTACATTTCGTTCGACATTTCCTTCAACCCCGTTTCGACATGATGCAATTTAAAAAATATTTGGTCTTGTGAGAGAATCACTTTAATAAACATACCTTGATCGATCAAGTGTCAAATTAACGAATTAATTTATTCTAATTAATAAGTACCAGAACTGATGCAAAACACTAATTAATTTCTATAAATTCTATAACGATTCAAATAAAACAAAAATATGATCGTTATGTAATGCTGTTGAACGCAATCAGCAAATGTATAAGTATTAACCGTTAGGAACTCTGCATATACGCATATCCATTCAAAATTAAATGCGAAATATTACTAACAAATCAAGTTTCTTATGTATCTTATGCTTTAATTATTTTCTTCTTCATAACTAACGAATTTTCAAACAACAATAAAATAGTTTAATGTATACGAAACGAATAAAGAGCTCAATTCCCTTAATTCAACGTAATTGTTCACTACACGGAATCCGTGTGGGACATTTCAAAACACGCGTCGCATCTGATTCACAAATAATTATAAATCGGTTACGTATTTATTTTACCAATTATTTATGCTACACTAAATGTACTCGAAGATCTACTGTCAAGTGTTTTGGCGCCGGTCCTCCTTTGATCAGGTGGGGTATTGACCTGGACCGATACCGGGTCAACACAAGCTCACGCTTCTTTAACATCTGAAAAGTTTAAGGGTTGAAACAATCCCAAATGCACCCGAAACTCGCACAAAAGTGGAAAAGAAGAAACTGCAGTTCGAAAGAATTGCTAATTGGTAAAAATTAGCAGTGGAAAAATGCACAAAAACCTGCTTTTTCAACGTGTATAAGCAGGGCGCGCTTGTTTGTGATCAAAATAATTTGGTCACGTAAAGATGCAACTGAAACTCGATATATCTTTATTAAAACAACAGGTGGAACCAATGAAGCGTTACGCTTACAATCAAGTGTGGGATACCTGAGATTTTAAAAAATATATAATTAAACTTATTAACTGTGCCAGGAAATCCCTCCCGAAATAACTGTAGCGATATTTGTAAAGTTCTATGTATAGTACTTACAACTACAATTTAAATGGTATCAACTACAGTTAGCAATATCGAATCAATTACATACAATAGTTTCAGAATGTTCTGTTCTAAGGAATGTTGGTTCGCGAAAATTAATTAGGTACGGCAGCTTTCCGACAGAATCCAACCAACTACAAAGAAGCGACTGCACACAAGGAAGATAAAAATTAGGCCGTGACCCAGGTTAACTGTTTGTTTCATCATGAATTAACTCTAAAAATAATACATTAAAATAGTCTTGTGAAATAAAAATAATTAGTCATGCAAATAGACACAGTTATTCGTTGTACAATTAAAAAAATGTATCGGCAGTTTCAATTTTCGTATCAATTATTTGACATACTACCGACTTTATTTCTAATAGGTAATATAGGTGTTAGTAGTAGTTAAAATAGAATAACTGATACATTTTAACTTTTCGTCTATATTGACATTGACACCTCGAAAAATCCAGAACGCGTTTTAGTCGTTCTAAAGACCCGAAAACGAATTGTCGGGCTTTCATTGTCCCACGATGTCCAGAATACGTTCAGGTGCTTCTTTTTCTGTCATTGAACGTAAGCGACCTTTCAGCATAATACGAGTACGTATATCTACAAAAACGAAGCGAGCTAAGCTGATATCCTCGAGTTAAGCTGATCTTTGATTTTAACATTAACAATTCAAGTAACGTCGAAAGCCTTAATGAATAGTTATTTATGCACCGAGAGCATTATGAAGATGTTTATTCCCGAGGGGTATAAATAAGTAGTCGGTTCGGCGACCCTGCAAAATTGCTTGTGGCAACTTTTAAGTAAGTAGGGATTAACAGTTGAAATACTGAACATTCACAACAGATCCAGATCCGTACTTGACCGTAAACAAAAGTCTTCCTAGGTGTGAATAAGTCGATGTAAAATAAGCTTAATCTCTTGTAAGGCCGCAATTGCTTAGTTTGAATTTTGCAAGGTCCGCCGAACCAACTATAATATACGTTTTATTTTCCACTTTGAATAGGTAAATAAATGTAACAGCTTAAAAAAGCAGCCCATAATGCCCTAGGGCGTAGAGAACGGGCATAATGATTACGCCAGCGCATGTGAAAGGGCACAATCGTCAGAGGGCGTTATCGACTGCTTATATTATAACTCCTATATATTAGATCTTGACACGCGACAGCCGGGTGTGATAGCGAGGATACGGAAGCTCTGACCTTCCGCCTTGCAGGCCAAGCTCCTTCATGGGGTGTTAGTGCTTCACCATATATTAGATCAGTGGAAAATAATAATTACGTGCTTGTGTATCTGAAAATACTCAAAACTCCAAGATTTTAATAGTTATTTGTATACCAAGGCACTGAAGTTTAACTTTTTATTACGAATGTGGATTCAGTTGCAGTAGCCCGCAGGGCTGAGGCAAATAAACGACATGAGTGATAAAAAGAAACTTCAGTACTGAGGTGCACAGATGTTTTTATTTGAAATCGATAAATCGCGAATTAACATTTTTTGACAAAATCTCATAAGTTATGTTGACGCTTTCTGCCACCCATCTGCCGATTTCTCGTATTTTAATTACGATTTTTGGCGTTCTTCACTGCCGATTTAAAAAAAAAGGAATTTTCTACTATATTACAAAAAATTTTATTTTAAAAAATCAAAACCTGCTGGTATGTGCTACTTTTATTTGCTCTTTGCAAATTCCTACTCGCCGTGTTATATCGACAGAATACTTTCGCTGAGTTTAAACAATATCGATATGTATAGTATTCTACTATGCCAATTTTTAAAAGTGACATTAAACATGTTAACCATTTTATCTATGACTATAGTATCGTATTATGTACTTACTTATCGTATTATCTACTTATAAAAATTAACTGCCGTTTTTTGATGATGAGCACATGTAAGTCGAATGTATCTGATGTATTAAGCATGTATATGCAGAACAATATAGCTATCTCTATTTTAATAAATATGTATTATAACGAAAATTGTAGAGCTAGAGACCTTAGAAAGATCATTACAAAATGTATCAACCTCACTATGTATTTTATATAGAAACAGAAAATTCCAAATTTCAAGATAGTGTTTTTCAAAATAATGTCAGCTAAACTGACACCTAAGTTTTAATTATGTACAATGCTTTCACAATTTCCTTCTCCTTAATACGAATATTTACAGTGCAATCATATTTAAAATTAAAACTACCACTCTGTTCCTGACTTCGGTACGTAAAAATACTAATTTGCTATTGCTCAATTAAATTCTTCAACAGAAAGGAATAGCAGCAGCCAGTTTACACCATATTTAAATATCTGGTGTGATACACGCACAAAACTTCCGTTTACAGTGATCTTATAATTAGCCAAAAATTTGGTTTTTAATTTTTATGCATTTCTCAAAAATTTTTAAAAATTACAGACTACCGAAACCGTGCAAAATAGAGCGTTAGTTGAAGAGACAATCTCTAAAAGTTTAAGCTGAATTCAAAAATAAATACACATTAAAAATGTAATAAAAATCTAAAGTTTGAAAAAATCGTTAGAGCCGTTTTTGCAAAAATCGAAAAAAACTGAAAAATCATAAAAGTCAACACCATACTTTCGGTTATGCGATTTTCTTCAAAGCTTGCTGTCGCATCTAGATAGTACACAAAACTTATAAGCATATGAAGTTTCAACGCCATACATCTTTTGGTTTTTGAGATATTCCGGTCACAGACACACAGACAGACCAAAGAACAAAAAAATGTTTTTTGGGTTTACGGAACTCTAAAATGTGAAGATCTGTTGAAAACTCAATTTAGAATTTTTGGAGTAAATCCAATACTTGCTTTATCGTAAAAGGAAGTAAAAAAATAAATCCCACGATATTTAATAAAATCAACATATACGCAACAAAATTTTACAAAACGTTTCGAACTACTAAAACGTTGTTTTCTGTGTTGCGTAATGATTTAAGGTATATTTCTAAACCACGACTTGATTATATTTCTCTGTCTAACGACATTATTATATTTCTTTGTCTCATAACCATTTCAATTTAAAAATAAAATTGTAATAATCCGCAACCTTAGCATGTATTTAAAAAAGTAAAGTAAACCTGCTTAATATAGTTCCATCAAAAATTGTAGTGGGATACCTATCAAGAAACATCAAGTTAGTATTATCATATCGTACACATACATACACGGCGAGATGCGTGCGCCGAATATTAGAATAGATGCGGAAATGAAAAACATGCTCGTTCTACTGTGCCTACTTTAGTGGAAACTCTGAGAAAACGGGTCTGTTTATGATAACTTTTGTAGCTGAAATCATATCCGACAGACATCATGCGGAGATGAAAACCTAGCAATGTGTATAATAAAATCTACATTCAAAAACCCCTTTGTGTAGCGACGCAAGGAGTTGTGATTCTCTGAACTTCCTACTTTTTACTGTAACTCAAGCGAGCAGGTAGTTTTCCTAAATTGACCAACAACTATCATATTTCAATGTAATGAATACAATATCAGCTCTATCACCGAACGAAGAAAAAGTTAAGCGAACATTTCACTAGGGTTATTTCTTGCTCGTTTATTATGTTTCTTATTGATCTATAAGATACCCGTAAGCTAACTATTAAAAACACCGAACAATATTCCTAACTTTAAGCATTACATTTTCTATTGATTCAATCAATCTTCTAGTCCATAAAATTCATTTGGATTTACGCAGTGGCGGTTGCTCCTTAGGGGCTCAGGAGCTCGAATCTCCCAGCTGTCAACAAACTATTTCTCATTAGAAAAAAGTAACTATTCCATCATTGAAAATATATTTTGTCATCTACCGATCTAGGCTAACGTTGTAATATAACAAGCTTTAAGTAGTGAGATCCGCATAACGCTATTCGATTCCGCTTAAAACATGTAATATAATATACAAGCAGCATGTCAGCAAAACATGAGATACGTGTCAACACGCTCAATTGTATCATCATAGTCACTAAGCAGCTGACAGCTGGCCCTTTGAAACCGTGCTCCGAAATTGTATGAAATTACGTGTGAAAGTGCGATCGCTGCCGAATCGGCGATATAGCAGTTTCAACGTGACGCGAGGGCCCATGATTATTTAGCCGTCACTGCCGCAGACTTCACGTACAAATTAAATATTGCGCTCCCGAAAATGTACTGCGATCAGTCGGCCCAGCGGCCACTGTGCGATAGCATTACTTCTTGGAAATTTTGTGCAACAAAGGTAGCAAGGACATTCGTGTATCCTCGTGAGTCATGTTTGAATAATCTCACATAATATCGGTTGCAGTTGGGCACGTATTATTTACCTTGGGTAATTTCGGTTGTTTCTATCGGTTATATTAAACAAAATTAGAGAGAATAGCATATATTCTCAACATTAATTTTACAACGCACCGTTAAAATTAAATATCGCGGACGGTCTACACCGGTATTAAATTTCATCCAGCAAGATATATATATATATAATTTTACAAGACATTTTTCTGTGGAAGTTTGCAAGAAAAAGAAATGGCAATGTATTAAATGCGCTGTTTCGTTTTCTATTATTAAATACATTATTATCGCCCTTCGTTTTAGACTTTTATTTATAGTTTGTGTTATGTCTGAATACGTTTTGTTTTACGCATATGACGTGTCCTTTTAGATTATTGAAATTGAAAATCATCGCTATATTTAGATTGAAGCAGCGACGGAATGTAGATAAGTAATTACACATTATTTTTTGCGTAGTTATTGTTAAAAATTAAGAGCCCCCCCCCCCCCCCCTTAAAATACTATTATCACGAGCAGTCATTGGATTTAAAAGCTTTTCCGAATACATTCCAAGTGGGGTCAATAATACAAACTTAATTAATAAGAATAAACTCTTCCCAACATTAATGAGAACTTTTTTGTTATATTATAAACTGAAGTCTATATTAGAAATTTTCGCAACTTTTACATTTAGCACAAACCATACCTATGTATGCTGAAACATAGCTCTAAGATGCAAAGACGTATTGCCGTAATGAAATGTCTGGCTGTTTGCACAGAATATTGGCACTGATCCGTTACTTGCAGTGAGTGATAATAATTTGTACTCATTTCTTGCTTTGAAATTTAAAAAAAAATATACTTCAAAAATCGGGTCAATTTAATCAATTTTTGTTCTATATAGTATGTATTGTTTGAGGCTTTCGCGGTTACTCGAATTATTCTCCTTAGCATAGAATTTCGGCTTAGACCGCGTAGTATTTGTATATGATATACAAATACTACGCGGTCTAAGCCGAAATTCTATGCTAAGGACTATATAGTATGTTCAGAATTAACACAGTTACCATTGAGAACGATCAAATTGACTCTGACTAAAACGGCACTATACTATGTGTATGTTCCCAGGAACGAACACAAGCAAAATGTACCTACATTATACATGCACTATTTTATTCGCTAATAGTGATATTATTTATTTTTTTAAATTTGTAATGAAATAAATTCGTAATAATTCTTCTATGTGACAATCTGAAAAATATATCATTTTTTAGTTACGACGCAGGCCCACTTGTTCCAAGCCTATTCAAATTACCTACTTCTTAACTTGAGAAATCGTCACCTCTATGGATACACAGTGCACAGTAACTGTTAATACAACTATTACATTAAATCTCAAGTGCTGTATAACTGAACAGTACGCCCAAAATAACAAATCACAGCTTAAAGATCTCTAAACGGTAAGAAATACATTCGTTAAAAAATATATGGTACCTTAAGCCTTGACAGCAATCACTGTGCACAATAAAACTTTTCGAATTTTGCTGGATTTAAAGCAAAAGACAAAAAAGCAAATTTTTAAATTTTTGTTATGTCTCGTATTAATGTAATTAGAATTGACCGTGGTTATCACAGAAACGAAACTTTCTTTTCGTAGAATTCGTAGTTCGCTAACCACCTGGGCAAAAGGTTGCGGCCAGCGGTAAAATTCCTAACTATCATTTTTAACTGTACCTGTACCACAACGGTGAGGTTATAAGAACAAATAAAAATACAAGACCATATAATCCCCCAAGCCCGCAAGTTGAATTTCTATTTAAAAAGTTTCATAATAATGAAAAACAAGCAAACCGCGCGCTACGCGCTGCGAGTCTTGAATCGGCGCGCACGTGAAATAGGATACGCGAAAGGTCAAGCTCCGACCCGAGCGCTAAGATAAGAAAAACAAAACCTAAACAAATATAAACATCTGTGAAGCCGGAACGTGAGATTTTATTTTGTGCCACAGACACACATTATGGAAAATTATATTATAGAAGAAGAAGATACTACTATTCTAACTACATTAGTGATATATTTATAACGAAAAGGTGTTCTTCAACTGTTCAGCTTAAACCAAGCAAATTTATGGAAGTTTACACATCTCCCTCTCCTATATTGCACACAGCACATCCATATTATAGTACAATTACTTTATATACCGGGTATCCCCTGTAGCAAGGGCGATAGGGTGACTTCCATGTTAAAACACACAAAGGATCAACTAACGCTAAGTTATCAGCTTTCGTAGTTTTGCTCGGAATTGACCGATTTGAACAATTCTGCAGTCTTATCTTAAACTACAACCATCAAGTGACCATTAGAATGTTCTCCTTTGCGGAATAGATATTCATGTTTGTTCAGAATCGCTGACAGCAAAATGCAACGCACTTGTCGAGAAAACAAAAAATACGAGACGTTATGAGCTCAAAAAATATGCTCAGGCGTAGTTGATCCTTTGTTTTTGACTGCCACCCCATGGCCCGTACACCCGGTATCTAATCATAATTTATTTCCAACAATAAAGATAGCTCCACCATACAACATACGTGGGTGGGCTGAAAAGTAATGCACACATGCTTGTAGAACGCGAACGCAATGATCTACGGAGACGCGCATGGTTGTATTCGGAAAGAGGATGAACCAACGCTCATCGTATTGGCTGGTTTTTGGGGTCTCCGATGCACGTGGGCGAAGTTAAAGGGGTAGAAAGCTGAGGTGCATTTATAGCAAATTGGATGTTCCCATAAACGGGGGGAAAGAAAAAAAATCGAATTTTGTTTTGTTTGGGGCTCAGGTTGATTTAGGGGTTGAAAAATGGGAAAACAGTTATAATTATCAGAAAATTTCTAAAATTAACATTTGTGTGAAGAGCGCTGTTTGTAGACTTTCTACTGGTCGATTTTATTTTTTAAGAGAATTTGGGAGGGGGGATTTGGCGGCCCAGGTGGATTTGGGGTTGCAAAATGGAGAACACGTTATAATTATCAGAAAAACCTTAATATAAATATTTGTGTGAAATTCGCTGTTTGGAAGATTTCTACTGGTCAATTGCATTTTTTAAGAGAATTCGGGATGTGGGAGTTTTACAGTCCAGGTGGTTTTGGGGGTTGCAAAATGGGAAAAACCGTTATAATTATTAAAAACACTTTAAAATTAATATTTGTGTGAAATGTGCTGTTTGGAGACTTTCTACGGGTCGATTGTATTTTTTAAGAAAATTCGGGGTGTGGGATTTTGCGGTCCAGGTGGATTTGGGGGGTTGCAAAATGGGGAAAACGCTATAATTATCAGAAAAACCTTAAAATAAATATTTGTGTGAAATGTGCTGTTTGGAGACTTTCTACGGGTCGATTGTATTTTTTAAGAGAATTCGGGGTGTGGGAATTTTGCGGTTTAGGTGGATTTGGAGGTTGCAAAGTGGGGAAAACGTTATAATTATCAGAAAAATTTTAAAATGAATATTTGTGTGAATTTCGCTGTTTGGAGACTTTCTACCGCCGATTGAATTTTTTAAGAGAATTAGGGATGTGGGAATTCTGCGTTCCAGTTGAATTTGGTGGTTGAAAAATGGGAAAAACGTTATAATTATCGGAAAACCTTAAAATCAATATTTGTGTGAATTTTGCTGTTTGTATAATAATTCGGGGTGTGAAAATTTTGCGGTCCAGGTGGATTTGGGGGTTGCAAAATGAGGAAAACGTTATAATTATCAGAAAAACCTTAAAATCAACATTTGTGTGAAATTCGCTGTTTGGAGACTTTCTACGGGTCGATTGTATTTTTTAAGAAAATTCGGGGTGTGGGAATATTGCGGTCTAGGTGGATTTGGTGGTTGGAAAATGGGAAAAACGTTATATTTATCGGAAAACCTTAAAATCAATATTTGTGTGAATTTTGCTGTTTGGAGATTTTCTGCTGGTCAATTGTATTTTTTAAGAGACTTCAAAATGTGTGAATTTTGCGGCCTAAGTGCATTCGTGGGTTGCAAAATGGGGGAAAACGATATAATTATAAGAAAAACCTTAAAATCAATGTTTTTGTGAAATTCGCTGTTTGCAGACTTTACTGGTCGATTGTATTTTTTAAGAGTTCTGGATGCGGCTGTGAAGGAGAGATTACCTTTTTTCTCAATTTTTAAATAACAGAAATGTGCAATTTTTTTATTCTGGTAAATAGTAAATAGCGTATCGTATTGTATTTTACTCTAACATGCGCTGCACTTGTTCGCATAATGGTAGTGGCCACTGGCAGGATTGGGATGTTAGTGTCAGCTGTTTATACTAATACTTAATGCGCCATTGTAACTAATACAATAAATTGGTGGAGACTTTAAAAATATAAATACATATACATATGTATATGTATGGAAAATAAGTTACTTAGTTTAGGCAATGTAAAAGCTCCCCAAACAACACTTCCTTTTAAAATATATTTATTGAACAATTAACACAATACTAAAGATACGTATCGACTAAACAATTCAAAGGTATATTCACATCTAATCCCATTTACACTGTCGTGTTCCTTCTAATAAAACCATTTTCGCTTCCGTTCTTATATTTGGTATTAAAGCGCGTTTCATGAGTAAACAAAATAAACTATGAACAATAATATGTGGAGCCGACGATCGGATGGCTTCTAATTCTCAGCACTCCTTTAAAACAGGGAATAAATGTAATAACATTTCGTGGTTGCGATCCCGGAAAAGCAGTAATTGATGAAATCGCAGCGGACGTCCGACCACTGCCACAGACGATGAACATCGCAAACGCGTCGACAATTTGATCCAAAATGACCGGCGGTTTGCGATGTGCTTTTCAGTGATTCTCGGTCATTTTGGATCAAATTGTCGACGCGTCAACATAAACGGCATTTAAACGGCGATGAATCTCAGTAGGAATCACGTTTTCAGCAGTTAAAAATTCTTTAACCGCGCGCTGTTTAAGTCATGTTGACATAGCACGAGAACACGTCTCCATACTTCCCCTACTAAAAACGAACTGGTGAACGAAACTCCTTCAAACTTGGCATGCGCATAAAAGAAGGCTGTGGCTTCCGAATACAACCATGCGCGTCTCCGTAGGTCATTGCGTTCGCGTTCTACAAGCATGTGTGCATTAATTTTCAGCCCACCCACGTATATTCGGTTACGTTGTGTTTTTTTAGCATTCTTGTAATTATACTGATATAACTATACCATATTTCTGTTGCAATGTACTATTGTAAGGTTATACTAAACATATTAAAATCAAGAGTTCAATTATTTGTGACATTAATTAATAAGAAGTAACTACAACAAATCTTATAAGCCAGTTCGATGGTACAACTGCAATGAAATGCAACACTGCATAATATATCCTACTATTTTTAATAATAAGTAAATATTATCTTGTTACAAGTTCCGCGTTCTCATAAGGAAAATTACTTGCGGCCATACCAGATCTAAACAGCAAAATTTCATTAATTACTATTAAATCAATAGCTAATAATTGTCCCACAGTGCAATAGCTGGCCTCTACAACGTTAACAAGATTACAATTATGTTCAATAAATAGATGATGTTATCTGAAATGTTAAAATCTGTGGTATCTTGGGATATCGTTGGATATATCTGGCAGCGATCGTAATCGGCGGGCGCACCGTCGGGTCGCGCTCTTCGTAAGTAATGGCCGCTTGTCCCACAATTACATGGAACAATGGCTATTATATTGTTATCGAGTTACTTGGCAAAAATATTGACTTATTATATGCAGGCATATATCTGCTGCCGACCGCGTAGGCGTAGTTACATCGCATGTTAGTACACATGCTATAGTTCTTTAGTTAGTTTTTGCCGCATATTAACGATAGTACATTTGCGATAATAGTACTAATAATTATAATCCGCTGAACATTAGGAATTCTAGTAACAGAATGCCACAACAATACATACTGCTGCGTTTTAAGCACAAAATATACCTTTAACAAAGAATTGTGTCAGAGGGATGAAGTACTAATCAATTACTATCTTTAATTTTTGCGAATTAATAAGGTGAAAAACGGGTACAACAATTTTGTTAACAACAAATACCGTATTCATACAGTCACGCATACATAACTTTTACTTTTTCGAGATCGAACGGAAATGGCTTAAACACATAAATGAGTTACATTAATATGCGTGTAATTAATAAAATAAACCAGAAGTGCAGGTGGTTCAGGTGTGATATTATCGATACTTATTGAAAGTAAGCTCCATCAGGTATTGGTGCAGTGGTTCTCCAATATAGCAAAGGTGCGTGACATTGCTGAAACTACTTGTTACAACAAAAACCGTGGTTAAGCTTTTAATATATTATGCTATAAACGGCTGCCATTAAATGAGCAAAAGTATATTTTTTCTTATTCGATATTAATTGAAGTTACGTGACATTTCAAGCTGCAAATGTTTAAAACAGTATTTTTGGCGTTTTCTAAAATAAGACTTCTACGAGTAATTTGTAAATACTATATTCATTCCTTAAATAACTTCATTTTAAATGCCTACTTCATGGTTTGCAAAGATTGATTATTTATTTAACATAACTTGATGGAGTACGGAACTGATGTATCACGCATTTTTTTGTAGTTTTTATCACTACCACTACCAGACAGAACTTGTTACATGTACTTATTTGAATAGGCACGTTAATTTATAATTCACATACAAAGAAATTATCAACCATTTCAATGCACTATTACTTTGGGTGGGAATAGATTATAAAACCAAAAACCAATATTATATGTATAATAACAATAATGGTAATAATAAAAATAGTGTTTATTTCCAAATATACAAGAGAAAGTTAATTAAAACATAATAATTGTATTGGACAGGTACAGTATTTACTGTTTCTAGCATATATGGCTTTATATTTTATGTTGCTCCTAGCAACCGAAATTGTTTTGATACTTTATTAGCAAGAAAACTACCAACTTTGATTAGTTGAGCTTTAATGGTTTAGAAGTACAAGCTGGAAATAGTGTTGCACGAAGATTTTGAAAAATAGGAAATATGAGCTTTAATCACTCACTAAATACCTAGAAAAGTGTAACGCCAAAACAAATTAATATAGATATGGTTGGCGTGCTTGAGGTTTGTGCTTCTTTCTGCCATGTAGTAAAACATTGGGCTCCGGAGTTCAAATCTAGCTGAAGAAGCTGCGAACATGCACAAGCTACTGATCAAATGCATTCTGCGTGTAATCAAGAAAGCATCGATCATGTGAGTGGCATAGTCAGAGAAGATCGTAGGTTAACAACGCTGGTTAATATTATGCAACATTAGTTACAAAACTTCGTTATTGTATTAAAGAAAAAGAAGATAAAAATTGTAACAAGGAATTCTCGTTCATCACGATAACGCTCCGTTCATAGGAGCCTTATTTCTATGAACGTAATTCGTGATATTTGGTTGAAGTTATGGAGCATCCATCATACTCCCCTAACCTATTTATTTCCAATGCTAAAAGAGATTCTTCGGGGATCAAAATTTAAGAGAGATGACGCTGTTATGAAAGCAGTTCAAAAATTCTTCGGTGATCAAGTTTTTCAATAATGGCGCTAGGCGCTACTATACTTAAACATTGGTGGAATACTATCTTCATGTTCAAGGAAACATTGTTGAAAAATACTGTGATGTTGTATACTAGGAACAAAAAAATACTGTACCTCTCTTGTACATAGTGACAGATATGCAGTGTTCTAGATATGTTCTTAACATATTGTTAATTGTATCAATGCATATCTAATAAACAATGTAATATTCATTACTGATACTACATCCTAAAACACAATACTCTGAATAGAACAGCAAAGATCAATTTACAATAGACATTTTAGTGCAATCGATTCAACCAATTACATTGATGTTACATACTATTGGAACCCCATAATTACAAACTGAAAAATGTCCATACATATATGCCGCAAAAACCAGTGGCGGCTCCTCATACTTGTATTTGGGGGACTCTTAATATTTAACAATAACTAAACAGAAATGATAATTAATGACTCATCTAAATTCCGTCGGACATTTTATCCAAGAGGAAATGTCACATGCACAGAAAAAAGTATTCAGACACAACACAAAATGTACATAAGTGTTAAAAAACTAAACACGATAATAATTCATTTATTAATGGAAAACCAAATAGCGCATGTAATGCATCACCTACACAAATTCATTTGTTTTTCTTGTACTAAATGTCAACAGAAAAATGTCTTGTAAAATTGCGAGTTCTAACTCTATTTTGCAGGTTAAAATTTAATACTGGTGTAGTCCGTACAAGTTTCTTTGGTTTTAACCTTTTCAGCTAACGGTAGGCTTTTAAAATTTAATCTTGAGAATATTACTTAGTTATTCTATTTCTCCGCCATTTTTTGTATCAAACTGCATGAAGCAACCGAAATCACCCAAGATAAATAAACACGCTCCAACTGCAATTATTATAAACAAGACCCACGGTTGCTGCCTTTACCCTCCGACTGAATTACATTTCAGAAGCGCAATATTTGTAAACATAACCGAATAAGCCCGCGAATTTGCAGCGTTATCGGCTGCAACATCGGTAGCCTTCGCATCATATTGAAACTGCTATATCGCCGAATCTGCAGCGACAGCGGTTTATCCCGTAATTCCCATATAAGTTTGGGGCGCATTTCTGAGCACCCTTAGCAGCTGCCAGTTGTTTGGCGCATAGAATACGAGCGAGTGTGTTGACACATAACTCATGTTCCGTTGACATACTACTTGAATATTGTTTTACATGCTTTGAGCGGTATCGAATAGCAATCGACGGATCTCATTACGTAAATTGTGTTATATTATAACAGTAGGATAGATGATAAAATATATTTTCAATTATAGAATAGTTACTTTTTCTAATGACAAATATGCTGTTGACGGCCGAGAGACTCGAGCTCCTGAGTCGCTAAAGAGTAGCCGCCGCTGCGTAAAAAGAATTAACGATGAGATTTTATTTTTAGTTTTTTGAAAATTCTTTAGTTCTTCCTAGTAGAATGATCTTAGGACGTTAGCGAGTTGACAAAGCAACGCTTCTAAACAGAAAAATCGCACTTATCTAAAAAATTACAAAATAAAAACATACAGATGCTGTATGTGCAAGAAAATATGTCTCAATTTCTTCAATTATTTCGGAATTTAAACTAGGATGAAATTGGAATAATACCGCGCTTCCACTAATTGGTTTCATCACTTAGTTGCACAGCCTCAGATCACACAACTTAATATCTGTTACTTTCCAATATCGAAGCCAAGTCAGACTAATTAAATGATAGAATACCAATAATAAACTAGTCACGCAGCTAATGAACTGCAGCATTAAAAACTGGTCACAAACCAAATTTGATTTATTAATAGCCTTCTGGGATTACTATAAACAGAAAATTATTTTCATGTCGATTCCACAAAACAGCTTTTGTACTCACACGGTTGGAAACTCGTTAACAGAAGATATTTTTAATGTTAATATTCAGTAGCGAGTGTTTAAAATGTTTGTTGACGAGATCAATCCACGTGCGATTTAGTATACTAAAAAATATTAAATTTCATAGTTAATAAAAGTTTACTCAACCGTAAAAATATAAAATCAAATCGTAGGCGTTCAAGATAAAAGTATACAAACCATCTAATCAATTAGGGTTGTTATAGTATAATATGACTACGAGATCGGATCATGTTCTAGCTGAGAAAACAGTAAGATGGATACGGTTAAATTATACGCATTTCCTTAACCACGGTCAACGTCACACCCGTCTAATCAATGTTACTTGATATTAGCTAATACAAATTGTTTTACTGCTAATATTTCCCTAAATTCTGATTAAGCTCAAGACTCATGAACGGAGTCGGCAGTTTGAAAAATAACGTGTGATATAAATTATAATTAGTTAGGTTGGTATTTATTTTTCAAACATATGAAACGTACTATAAAACATATGGCAGTCATTTTAAAAAACTATAAATTAATTAGGAAATGCAAGTCTTCAAATTTTGCGTTATTATCAGAAAAGCATTTACCATTTTCTGTTTTAAAACTATTAAAATTCCTAAATTCAGGATATATAAATATTTAATCTGTATGTTTTAAGTATATTCTTACATAAATATATAGAGTTTAATTAGCACTATATAATTAACGATTATTCTACGTACTCTACACACGCTACCAATCATTTTAGTATATTGCTAACAAATTTATTTAAACTATAGTTTAATATTCAAGTAGATCATCGCTTTTAAATGAAAAAAAAATCATTTCGGGTTAACCAGTGTAAGGATATGATATATTAGTAAAATGCATATTTTAACAATTCAACTTGTCAGGGAATCAACTGTTTTCGTTCGGTTTTCTACTACCTTTCATAAATTATAGATTTAGTTCACCTTCCAGATTTAATGACACGATATACTAACTCTGTTCTCTCAAGTTTTAGACAAATGCGTTTTAAATAGATACATAAATTCAATACAAGTCCTGAATAGTGATTTCAGAAACAACTTCTTCATAAAATAATTTAAACGTCACATTTCCAACGGAACATCATTTAGGCGTATAAGATTTGCATGTGTTAGTCCAATATGCTGGTTATTGAGGCGTTATAACCAAACTTGTGTTTTATGACCTTTTACGGCGAAAGGGATTGTTCTTGAACCACCCACGTACACACATAAAATTAGACACACCTTAATGTTTCCGAATTTTAAACGTTGGTTTTGGTTCAAGAATCTTTCGTAGTGTTAACGATTTTGTTATTTACTAAATTTAATAAAGGAGAAATCTATCAACCGCATTTTAATATGAAATTGAGTTGAACGTAAATATAGCAAATTGATTTATTATTATCAGCAGAAATTATAATACAATCAATAATATAATTTTTCTTTGTTAAAGTATGTGCACATTTTTAGTTGTAACACGGACCAATTAACGAAAACACAATTGTCATTCAACCCCTTTTAACAAGTTATTTACTATATATTTAAATTGCATAAGGGAAAACTGATCAATTTCTGATTGAAGAAGTCACATTTTACAACTATTAATAACACTGTCATATTGAGACGACAAACGTGTCATGGTATTATGTAAATCCTAATTTGTACAAAACCACGCCAAGCGAATTAACAGTAATCTAAATTATCACAACTTTAATCATTAGGTGAGACTATGTCCCTGTAATTTAAAAGCAGCTAAAATAGTTAGTACTGAATTACATTGTATACATACAAAAACTAGCATTACATTAGTTACATCAATTTTTTAGTTTGTTACTATGAGCAACTTTAACCCATTTTTCCTGAATCCATATTATAGGTACACCCATTGATAACAGACAGTAAAATATGTAGCTCCTTTAACGAACGCTAAAATTTTCTATAAAATATACTTAAATTTGATTAGGAATAAATGCGCCATCAAAAAGTTCTGGAAGTGGGATGCAACGCAAAACGAAATAAACACCAGCGCAAAAACAAACATCGGTTTAAATAACTCTTTGCCCTAAAACAAATAGAAAACGAAATCGATTACACTACAATAAACGTGTTCCAGTTTGTGAATGGAGTTGACAAACAAATCATAAATTAAATTTATGGACAGACATCAAAATCATTAGTAATAACCCTCCTTAGGTGCTTCTCAACAACTAAACGTTCACAAATCATTTGCTATTTTAAACAATTAATTATTGAGGAGCAAGAGGAACAATTAAAATGGATTCAGCGAAATAAGAATGTTCAATAAGAAAATAAACTAAATTTATTGCGCAGTGTAAAAACGTTAGCAACCATTTCCCTCGTTCGGCGTTTCCTCGGCGTTTTAAAAGTTTAATAATTAATACATTTTATTATATTTAAATGAAATTTGTAAAAATTATATCAAACTATATTTTACACGTTAACATACAGGACGCTGCAATAACGGCGTATTAACTCCGATGGTACGTTGCTCAGGGATACTCCCTTAGTATGAGAAATCATATCTTGGGTTATATTTCTGAAAATATGGGAAGCCAAAGTTTGATTATTTATTTCTTTAATATTCAGTATTAGGATAGAAAAACATTACATACTTAAAGATATTTTTGTCAATTGACAGAAATTTAAGAAATTTTAAAATTCAAAATTTACAAAATCTTGACAAATATAACAGAATATTTTCCTTATTTTCTCATACTTAGGGAGTATGACTTAACAACGTACCATCGAGTTAATATGCCCTTTCTTCAGCACCCTGTATACATGGCACCACAGAGAAAACTGAAATATATGTATTATTTATTAGCAGCCTACCAAATCATAGTAAATAAACATGGCCAACAAAAATATATTATGTAATACGCTATTTTAAGACGTTAAGAACCATATTTTTACCACAGTGGCGATACAAATTTTCACACATTCGGAAAACTTTTTTATTAACAATTTACCAGAAATCTTTATTATCTTCTTGATAAAGTCTCTACATCTTCGCAAACTCAAAATGCACTTGCCAAAATATAATAACTCCTTTCGTACAGGGGGGAGAGGGGGGTTTGAAAATTTGAAAATGTCTAATTATTTTTCAAATACACAAACATGTTATTTCAAAAAGGTGTTTGGAATTGTCAGGGGGTGTCAAATATGAAATCGCAGCCACTTACTCTAAAAATGCACTAGCTTTTCCTATTTTTTCTGACCACCCCTCTGTAGTACGGAAAATGAGATTCTTCAAAGTGAACTTATTTATCGGATACGATACTGTACTGTATTTAGTTTTCTTTTCATTTATAAGAAGTACAGAAAATGGGACTTATTATAAATGAAAAGAAAACTAAATACATGACATGGACAGAGCAGGAGCATACAGTACAAACAAATTAAACATAACGACGACTAAATGAAAACATTTAGTTCTGAAAAGGTTGACAGATTTACGTATCTAGGAACAGAAATGTACAGAACACCAGATGCAAGAAAGGAAATACAGAAAAGAATTATGGCCGGAAATCGCTGGCAGGCATTCAGGGGATGCTTTTACAATAAAAATATATCAAGAGGACTCAAAATAATAATCTATAGATCTATAATAGACCAATCGTAGTCTACGCAAGTGAGGTATGTAAATTAGGATCAACAGAATGCAAAATGCTAGGAGTATGGAAAGGAAACCCAGAAGATGTATGGAGGGAAGAAGTACAAGATAAATAGGAAAGAAGAACTAATAAAGAATTACAAGAATTATATAAGGACACAGACATAATAGCAACAGTGAAACGGCAATGGCTGAGATGGATAGGTCACAGAACAAGTATGAAGGCCAGCAGAATTCTAAAAAGGCTGTTGGAAAGTAACATAGGTGGGAAAAAAAAAGAAAGGGAAGACTAAAACCAAGATGGAAAAAAGAAGTAATGGAAGATATAGAACAGTGTAACATAAAGAATTGGAGAGAAATATGTAGTGATAAAAAAGTGTGGAAAAAGACAGTAAGCAAGCCATGGGCTACTGTACTGTCGAACTTGAGTTTCGCTCACCCTGCAACAAAAATGCGTTAATTGAAATAAGTGCTAAAAAAATCTCATTTTTGTGCTCAACATAAAAACACAGAAATCTTCAGCAATAAACGATTGGAACATCAACAACAATTTAAAATAATAATAAAGAAGGAAACTCAAAAATTTCATTTTATGTGCCCCCCCCCCTCTAAATATTTATTACATTTCAATTAAAATTTATTATTGTTTTAACTGATGTTCAGATCGTTTGCCATTACGTTTTTTTAAGATACTTGATTTTTTTACGTGGTACACAAGACAATTTCATTTTTAGCACTATTTTCGATTAAGTAATGTAATTTTCTGGTTGCTAAGTGAATAAATTCAAGTTTGACAGTACATCCTTATCCGATAATAAATTTACTTTAAAATATTTCATTTTCCGTAATGCTCAGGGTGTCAAGAAAAAATAAGAAAAACAATGAATTTTTTAAGCAAGCGGCATTCATTCCGTATTGGACACCTGCTTCTACGTAAAGAACTCCTAATAACATTCTTGAGTATTTTGAAAAATAATCCCTCGTATACCAAAAGAGATACTAACATTTTGGCAAATGCATTTTGAGTTTGAGAAGATTCAATGTATTTTATCAAGAATATAATTTTCTGTAAATGGATAATACAGAAGTTTTCCATGAGGCCAAATTTATTCCGGTCACTAAATTATATGGCATCTTCTTGTCTTACATTTAATATGGCGACGACAATTGCTATACCAGGTGTTCAAAAAGATATTACATAAGGGTTGGCCATGAAAAATAAAACTAATGTCGACAACAAAGGCTTTCGAAAGAGCAATCTTTAGAATTTTCAATCACGGTATGAGCGTATAATATAAACTTACAATAACAACAACAGTATGCCAGTTAATGCATTCTAAAGCTTGCTGTAGACATTACTTTCATTTTCCCATGGCCAACCCTTATGTAATTTCTTTTTGAACACTCCTGATTCTATACGAATGCAGTTAAATGGACTAGTAACAATATCGTGAAATGAGCAATGGTATGGAGCACGTGCGATATGTATAGTTGTTCTGTTTTTTTTTAAATCAATACGATTAACCCACACCAAATCAGTTTAGTTCGAGTGCAAGGAAAGTTAGTAACATGTGTTATTACGAAAAACAACACATTATAGCTCTTCAAGGTAAAGAAAACGAAACTATAATAAATAAAAAATTCTAGCTATCTGTACAAAATCTACAGAACATTTACTTTTCACAAATTGAAATGCCTGACGAAAATACTCAAAGAGTAGACAATAATCAATGTTGGCACTTAAGTCATGTAACAAATCGCTGAAGAAGAAGTTATATACCTAGTTACATATACCATAAAAGAAATGAGAATAGTAAGGCGCTGGGGACCAAGATATCGTAGTGGTAATTCAGAAATCACCAGATATAATTGCCCTCAAGCCTGTGTACCTTAATAATTTAATATCTGTATGGGAAAAAGGAGAATTCCGGAGAATTACCAGTAGAACAAGCAGCATACCGATTGCGACTTTCCCATACATAGGTATGGTTTTTGTAGACAACTAAAAAGCTTTTGACCCAACTACGTCAGGGTAATTAAGACAGAACTATAAATACTCGAATAGACTATCCACGAACCTCCTAGACAACGACATCAGATGTTCGACTACATGAAGATACAAACGCAGTTCAAGATGAATCAGACAAGGCGTCCACAATTCCACCTATATTATTCACATTAGCCTTAGAAGATATATTTAAGAAATCCAAGTAGGCCGAAACACACATAAACAACATGACTTCATGAAAATGTTAATAGAACTAACTAGAAGACCGTAAAGAAAGTCAGGATTAAAAATAAATTTAACCTAACCAAAATTTCCCTACCTGATAAGAAAAGAAATCAACGATTAAGACGAAAAAACAAAAGCAACAGAAGTAATGGAAAGATAATACATCTCAATTCAGTCTACGCAAGATGTCTAGCGAGATTAAAAATAATTAGTGATGCTGCCGCAGACGAAATTATTCTCGAGACCAAATTAACCCAGTTCTCGAATATGATGACGAGATTAAACAAATTCTCGATGTCGAGACTTTTACTTCCTTTTACAATAAAGGAAGTATTGGATTCACCCCAAAAAATCGAAATTGAGTTTTCAACAGATCTTCACGTTTTAGAGTCCCTGAACCCAAAAAACAGGTTTTTGTTCATTGGTCTGTCTGTCAGTATGTGTATGTCAGTCTGTCTGTGAACAGAATATATCAAAAACCGAAAAGAGGTATGGCGGAGAAACTTCATATATAAGTTTTTTGTACTATCTAGATGCGACAGCA
>CALNHX010012760.1:0-22711 GCA_940337035.1 Agriotes lineatus
TGTTTAGTAATTTTGTTAGATTTAGATACGGTTTTTGAATGATTCCGGGTTTAAATGAATGTCAAAGTATATTGTCAATATTGATTTTGGTATTAATTGTGTTTATACACCCTTGTACATCACCATTTTTTAAAAAGTGCCACTCTTGTAGTTAATATTTAGTCAATTGAAAAATCACATTTTATTAATTTCTACCTGATCAAAATTGAATATAAGCACAACATATTGGTAAACGGCAAGTAATATAGTTAAGATTCATATTAATGTAGCCAGGCATCTTCCCACTTGATTCAGACAGGCAGAAATAACATTACAAGTTTATTACCTTTCAAATAATGTATTCTTGTAAAATGTGTTGCCTACCCCCTGTCCTTATGAGCCTTAAGGGACGGTAAATCTCTATAAAACAGAGCTGTACATTCATTACAATGACTTGAAGGCCAACCAAATTGACATCAAATCTCCTTAATCTAGTTTAAATTTAGTTCAACTAATTAAATAAAACTAATATAAGACTTTTACAGTGGATAAAGCAGCTTCAAATATTCTTGAAATTTCGTTAAAAGCTGCCTTTTAGAGAAGTATAGCTACATAGCACAATATTGGTACAGCAACCTTTACCTTCTTTTAAATGACTTACCTAAATGGAGTCACAATTTTATTTGTTTTAAGCTATTTTTAATCGTATTGAAATGATTTTTACATCGTTAAAGCAGTTTCAAATATTATTTAAGCGATTGTAAATCGCTATAGAAGAAAGTTTTACATTCATTACAATGACTTGGAAGCTAACAAAATGGACATCAAATCTCTTTAAAGCTATTTTAAATTTAGTTGAATTAGTTAAATGCATTTATAAGAGTTTTATGGTAAATAAAGGAGGTTCTAATCTGATTAAAAGAATATCAAACCTCACCAAAATGGCCTTAATCTCATTAAAATGACTTTGAAAATGCAATTAAACCTGTTTAAGCAACTTTTATCGGAGACTTGTGGTATTCACTAAAAGCGCTCTCAATCTCGTAAAAAGGGGGGTAAATTTCATTAAAATGATTTTCAATGCGATTAAAAATATTTAATCTACTTTAGATGACGCGAATATTGTGAATACAACTTTAAATTTTGTTGTTTAAGCTACTGAAAGTTTCAATTTAAACTGCTGTTCTCTTAAAAGTCTCCTAAAATTACTTAAAAAGGAGTTGAATATTGTTAAACTAATTTGGAGAGCCACGAAAACTACTTTTGATTTATTAAAAGAAATTTGAAATTGGAAATCAGTGCGACGTAAGTTTCGTTTATCTCTTATTTCATCAAAAAAGAACTTTGATCGCCTTAAGCAACGCAAAAGCAATTTGTATATCATTAGAATAATTATAAGAACAAATGTAATTAATGATGACTACAATTGACTATGTACAAAATGGATAAATAAAATGGCTACGGCAATAAATTAGGTATGGATAAATTTCAATTAGTTTTGTCCCATTGAACCTTGTAGATACTTATCATTTCGACGATTGCTAAATGTCAAAATGTTTAGATGTTTCTTTGTAGAAAAACAAATTATGGCACTCGTACAGTAAGGGCATCGTAGAAGGGTAGCTGTAGAAAAAGCAATATTTTGAAACCCCATGGGTAAGTCAGTTACCCAAGAATTTAACTACAATCATCATAATATTTATGCTGATTATTTATTGCTTCCTCTAATATGCAATGACATGCCTTGATTTCTCAAAATTCTACCAATCATGTATTTCTATAGTGATAAAAAAACACCTTGTTGGTTGTATGTTTTTACAATGTGCCCAGTACGAAACGGACATTTAAATGACGTTGCCGCACCATATACCTCTACCTATGTAGGATACGGTAAAATGCTTCCGGAAACCTGGTGTAAAAACCTCTCGAGGAATGCATTCAAACTACAGCTCGTTCAGTCGGTAGCGTTAAGTCGCTGTGCTCAAAACCGAAGAATGAATATTAACATATTAAGAAAGGAGCAAGGTTGCAGGTTAAATAAATACGCCCCCACAAGGCTTGTTTTTGGATACGCCTCTGCAGCGAGTGTGAGCTAATGCCTA
This sequence comes from Agriotes lineatus, assembly GCA_940337035.1. Taxonomy (NCBI): domain Eukaryota; kingdom Metazoa; phylum Arthropoda; class Insecta; order Coleoptera; family Elateridae; genus Agriotes; species Agriotes lineatus. The sequence goes on from CALNHX010012760.1 coordinate 2,082, forward strand.
CCACGATCCTCGTTAGACACCTGACGTCTTGGATGCCTTGATGACTAACGTTATGATTAATTTAAATTTTTTGCCCTGTACAATGCAAACGCTCGGTTTGTGCAGAATTTTCCACTGGTTTAATAGGGTTTAATAAGCCATTGTCTGTTAAAAATGTGTTAATAAGCGATTTTATGCAGACAAAAATGAGCATTGTTACAGGTAATAAGCAGGTACAAACGCAATTGTTCTAATTTCGACAAAGCAGACAAATTCTAGTACAATGTAATTAGCAATTCCAAAGTTTTAAAGTTAAATTGAGGAAATATCTTATTAATAATTAAATTTTATTTCTAATTAATTCCAGCTGTTCATATCCATCAGGTGTTCTTTAAAACAACCATTAGAGAGTGGTGCATCATAGGAATTAGAAGTAAATTTGTAGTGTTTTCATTTAGTAACTTTTGTTGGTATAGCTTTTAGCTAATTACATCCTGAAGGAAAGGTCACTCCTTTATACCATTGCAAAAATATAAACAAACTTCCTGGCTTAGATTACTGTGGATGTTATTTATTGTGCTATATAAAACTCTAGATGCAAATGCAGTATCTCCAAAATTAACATTATTGTAGGTACTGATCTGGATTCCAAGTATCAGTGACTTTGCTTGTAGTAGATGTTAATAATAGGAAATCGTCGGTCTTCAGCCTCTGAGACCACATAATTATGGCTTGGAAAACATACCCTTGCAGAGATGGCTGAATAGTAATCGTTAAAGACTAATACTGAATTTAATGATTGAATTCACTTTTTTACATATAACTTTTTACTAGTACCTAGTAATACTTGACGAATTAATTATTAAAAACAAACACGAAACGAATTATTAGTAAACAACATACTTCGTACACACGTTGTCAATGGAACTTGCTGAATAATGTTGTGTAATACTAGGAACGTTACGATACGTGGTTAATTCTATGTCAGACTATGACGGTTTTTTAACGTTTAAGTCATTACCAAACAAGACCGTTATGTGTGGACGTTATAATCGCTAACACGTTTTTAACATTGTTTCCGACTATTTAACCTGTTTGATTGCCACGCCGACGTCTTTTGAACGTCATGTCATTGCACAATTTTCACTAATATGCCAACTTTGTAACATCGTTGCCTTTTCAACAAAAAATCTATTTGCTTTATACGTTAAAATGACATCTTCTTAACTTTATTGTTTTGTTAAGTGTTAACGTTATAAACACGTTACTTTTCAACCTCAACTTCAACTTTTTTACTTTGAGACGTTCTAATGGATATAGACTGATATTTTAGTTAGGTCAAGTATTAACTGCAGAAGATAGATACTTTTCTTTTGAATAATCTTTATTGTGCCCAGTCCAACTAAATAAAACGGCGACTTTATTTGATAAACGAAATCTCAAAATAGATTGGGTAACTGCTTCAACATTATGTAGTGCTACGCAATTCTGATAGTCTTATGTCAAACTGGGACAATAAACAAACAACGTTCTGACCCTCAGGTTTTCCGATTTTATCAGCGACACAAATGGCGACCTAAACTGTGAATCCAGATCACCAGACAAAGGGAGAGAACGGCTTGTCAGCATACTGTAACATTCCACTGCGGTGTAGTAGCATAACGCGTTTGAATTGGTCAGCACTAAACATTTAACATCAAAATGCACTTAATATCAGCGACATAGAAACGTAATGCAAAAACGTTGATATCACGTTGTTGTAACAACGTTATATCGACGTTAAAAGTCGACTACTAATTTAAAACGCGTTTTATGTTAACGTTATTTTAGCGTAATATGATGGAAAATGTAGAATGTTCGTGTTTTGTAAACGTAAAATCTGCGTTTTACATTAACTGCTGGTGTAAAAAGCACTTAATATCAACGACATCTCGGTGTCATATAAACACGCTCAACAAAAATCATAGCCAACACTTTAATAAACGGAATAATTACGTAAACAGTAAAAAATTGCTAAAATTGAACATCTAATTCACGTTGAGAAAATGCTGTTAACTATTAGATTAAAACTTAACGTTTAGTTTTCAACGAATAGCGTCTTTTTAACTACTATGTCAACGTCTTTTCGATGTATTTCAAACGTACGTGTGCCTGCTGGGATGAGAGCTATAATTCCCAATATTACCGAAGGATTCTGGTTCTTTGCAATGTACAATATGTAAGATCAATACCATAGCTAGATAAGATTAGCGAAAATTATAATCAATTCTACAATTATTACTTTGATTAAAATTTGTGGAATAATTAATATAAACGATTAAGCAAAGGTGATAAGAGTCGAAAATACTATAACAATACTGGTTAGTATTAACCCTGATATCGCTATATACCGTGCCAGTAGTGTACAACAAGAAAACACGTCATGTAGTGAGAGGATATTTTAGTGATTGTTTTTGTTCACAATTTGTGTCGTTTATCTGTTTTATATTAATAGAATGATCACAATAGTAAACTAACAAATAAATAGACCAAATTTCGATGTTTACCATTGTGTAGATTGAAAAGTGCCTTATTAAATTTTGGGATTGATATTGTACCACTACATATTAATATTTATGCTTTGACACTTCGTTTTCTACTACAAAAAAAAGCGAATGAGCTACCACAAGGTCCCAGTTTACGACTGGTAAACTAGTTAGCAACACTCTGCGGCCATGCGAAGTAACCAACCTACCTGTGTTGACGTCACGCCATAGAGCGGTGGCCTTGTTTTCAGGTGGTGTTGGTAACACCCATCTCGAATGCTTCTTGTCGCTCACTCGTACTTTCTGTAAGTCTAAGCTTCCACACCAACGTTGACAATCTGCGCGAAGCTCTTTCGAAGTTGATAAAATAGTTGACATCGTGAGCTCTCTGAATCAATACGTACGAGTATACGTCGAACAGAGCTGCTATTGTGCCGAGGCCTTTCTGGAATCCCATTTGCCTTTCTCCAATACGTTGTTCCTGGTGATTGACATACAGTAAAATCTTCAAGGCCTGACTCATTAAGCTGACGTGTTTCTCACATTTTTAGTAACGTTGACAAGAGCAACTCCCTTAGTAATTTGCTTGTTTGGTATATTCTATTGCAAAGACTTACAAGAGCATTCATATGTTTCTACTTGCGTTCCTTTAGAACGTTCTTCTCCAGTATCAGGACTTGTGACTTTTTGTAATAATTAGTTTCTCTCTCTGTCTTTCCGTTTTGGTTTGCTCCATGTTTTTTTAAAACAACTTTTTCTTTATATATTCCTCTCAACTTTGTATCTTGCTATCAGTGTCCCATATTGTCTTGTTATCCTTGCCTGTAATTATACTCACCCTTTTAATCTTTACTATGTTTGTTGGTTCTTGCTTATGTAGACTGAGCATGTATATGACAACTTAGTTGATGTTTTGATTGTTGCTAACAGAGGATTTCGGGAAGGTTGAAGAAGCAAATTTGTGTTCCTTACAAAATTCGAGTAGCGTATCTTCTCTTTCATTAGGTATCCCGAGACGATCTCTCTCTCTCTCTCTCTCTCTCTTCATTTCCTTCCATCTATTTTGCATTCATGCAATATCTAAAATTACTCGCTTCGGTTGCTTGCATCTTGCTGATGGTTCAAGTTAAAAATTCAATGGATCATCCACTGATTCTTCTTTCCCTTTCTCTTTTCTCCACACTTTGATTGTTAGGTGTTTTCAATTCAACGATATTTTGTTGATGATCCCTCCTTTCGTTACCTCTTCTAAGACCATCACTTTCTGTCCAACATTTATAGTCAATGAATGGGCATACCTCTCCTCCACTTTCTTCCATCTGTTTCCGTTTTATACCTGTTCATGCATCCTCCTCCTACCAATTTACTAATGTTGTCATGTCATCGTATTATGGGCCGTCCTGGATTTTTCTTTTCTCTCCATGGTTCTCTCCAATTTCGCTTTTAGTATAGTTTTTTAGGTTTTCCATTTTGGTACTTTCTCTAATTCATTCAGTGGATTTTTTCCTCTTAATGTGATATTTAGAATTACTCGCTCCATATGACGTTGGGTTGCTTGCATCTTGCTTATGGTTCAAGTTCAAGTTCAAGATTCCATCAGTCATCCACTGATTCTTCTTTCTCTTTTCTAGTGAAGATAACTGTGGCAAGTCAACGAATTTTTTGTTGTCTTAACTGACGCTTTGGTCTTTGCTTCTTTTATTTTGTGCATATTTCTTACTTGTAGATTAGAAGTCCTTGTTGTTTTATAAAGGTGTAGTTATATTACAGACAGCAGTAGGTTGTGGTCACAGTTAATATCAACGCCCGGATAAATTTTCACTGATTTGACAGCATTTCGATGGACCATTGATGGCTTCATAATAGATGTTTTAGTTACTGTCAGCAGAAAACTTTGGAAAGTTTGAAGAATGTATTCGTTAAGACAAATGTGTGTTACCTGCAAAATTCGAGTAGCGTATCCCCTCTTTCGTTGCGTATTCCAAGATCATCACTCTCTATTCAACATTTATCGTCAATGAGAAGGCATACGTCTTCCCTATTTTCTTCTATCTGTTTTTGTTTTATACTGTGTTCATGCATCTTCCCCCTGTCAATTTACTAATGCCGTCGTGTCGTAGTATTAGGGGCCGTCTTGGATTTGTCTTTTCCGTCCATGGTTCTCTCCAATTTCGCTTTTAGTATTATGTTTTTGTTGTCTTCCATGTTGGTACGTTATCTAATCCATTCTGTAGATTTTTGCCTTCTGCCTGATGTTATAGCTTGGATCTTACTCATGGTTTTCTTCGTGACTGCCCATCTTTCAACTCTATGTAGCAATACGGGAACAACACATTAATATGTTTGTTTTCATGTATTTCTTAAATCTATGTTTTCTTTTTCTAATATGTCTCATAGTCTCCCGAAAGCTTCATGCAAATCTTATTCTTTTGTTTAAATTTGATGTTTGCACTGCTTTATCAATTTTTATGTTTTGTCTCCGGTGTATACATTCTTCTACTGCTTGTATCACTACTCCATTTAGCATGTTGTAGTGTTAATAAATATTATATTGAAATAATCTCGTCCTTATTTTTGTTTTACTCGTACATATAGTTAGTTCAATTTCTTCTTCTTTTTGTCTTTTATAATTTCCTCCAGTTTCAAGAGGTCTTCTATGATTAGCATCGTCTGCATATCTCAGTGTATTTATTTTTTGCCCATCGATGTTTATCCCGCGGTTTTCCCAATGTATTTTGTTAAATGTATACACCATTGGGACATAATGGAGGGTACATTGGAATCCAGGACCACACTTTCCTTCTAACTACTTTGAGCTCTTCTACGCTTCTTCTTCTTAAGGTGCCGTCTCCATTCGGAGGTTGGCTATCATTAAGGCTATTCTAGTTTTTGACACTGCAGCTGTGAATAGTTCCAGAGAGGTACATCCAAACCACTCTCTTAAGTTCCTTAGCCAGGAGGTGCGTATTCTTCCTGGTGGTCGTTTTCCTTCATTTATTCCTTCCATTATCAGCTGTAACATGTTATATCTTTTACCCATCGATTATTGTCTGCTCTTCTAACATGGCCATACCATAACAATCGTTTTTCTTTTACGTAACTGGTAATGTCTGTTTCTATTTATTCTTCTTCATGTCTCATTGTTTTTATCCTGGTCATTTTTGTAAGCCACCAACATCTTCTCCTTATACTCCATCTTCTACTGCCATTATTTTGTTTTTATCTTTCTTGTTTATTGTCCAGGTTTCAGCCCCATATGGCATTACACTTAAACCATAAAAATAAACTCACTTTTGTGTCGATGATTATATGCCCATCCCATATGATTTATATTTAAATACTTAAATCTATGACTTCCTTGTATTTCCAAGTTCGCGTCTACTACTAAATTTAGTATATTGCCGTTTGCTAAATATTGTGCTTTATCGAAAGCAATTTCTAGTCCTGCTTTTGCATATGATATTTTTTGCGGCATAAATCCAAGATCTTGTTGTCTTTTCTGTTTTTATATATTTTTTTTTGCTTCCCCTGTATTGATTTGGGGCTTCAGTATCAGCGACTTGTCGTAGTGATTGTTAATTATAGGAGGTCGCCAGGCTACAGTCTCGTAGGCCAAGTAGTTTTGCCTGGGAAAGCGATCCTGGTTAAGGGTTGAGGGTTATGCCGGTCTCCTGCCTCAGACCAAGTTTATGGCTCGGAAACCTTTCATGTCAAGTGGTTTATGGACTAAAATATATTCTTTTATATAAATACCTTTTTACATTGAACGGGCAAACAAATGAACAATAAACCGTTTAATCTAGTAAGGCATGATTACTTAATAAATAAAATCACGCAAATAAAACGTTCAGACAGCAAAATGATTAAAACTACGCCATGCTACTCTATGGAGTCTATGAATTGATATTCTCTGATTAACTTTATAAAACTATGTAAAATTATAGTAGCTCTTATTTATCTGTAAATAAAGAAGATGTTGATATAAGATACTTTCATTTCTTATCTTTTATCTCCAGTGTAATCCTCAAGAAAGCACATACAATTTACGTTATTGTACTACTGGGCGTTTGCTGTAAAAGGCGATAACAATAACAAAATAGTACTCTTCTAGAATTTAACGTGGCACTTTAAGCTGTAGTTATCAGATACCTAAATATTTTTGAATGCAGTTTTCTTACAGTAAAAAGGTTTAACTTGTTTAAGCAATAACTAGACTATACACTTTGAACTGAATTAAATGAGTGTACTTGCATCTGGTATATAAAACATATTTCTTAAATCTGTCATGAACTATTTACTTTATATATGTACTTATTTCACTATTAAAAGTAATAAAATATAGCAGTCAATTAACGAAAAGTGAACTTAGAATTCATAGCCATTAAAAAATTAAAGTTGTCGGAGCAATCCTAATGTCAAAGATGTCCGTATCCTAATCTCCCCTACAATCAGGAGCGTCATTATTACTTAGTATCGCCAACGCCTACACAAATTACCATAGGATCAATACCATTCAAATTTACATCACACGACCACCAACTACTAATATTTTTCTGATTTCAGCCGATTCAAGTTTCACTAGCACACTGCACTAAACACTCTTTTCACATTTTCCTGTTTCCTTATTTACCATAAGAATTCTGACGATCTCTCCAGAAGCATTAACGTGATATTATTATTCAGGTGTCTTACAAAATTTAAGATATTTATGTTATGACCTACATCAGAAATGGATATATTGTTTTTCTGTAGTCAATATTATATCATTCTGCATTAAATGGCTGTAAACGAGTGCGTTATTCGTGATTATAAGGGTAGATTTCTTTAAATTGAACAATAATTGTGTAGTTCTCCGCTTTTCAAAATTATTCAACTTTGCTATTATGATTAGGTTATCATCAAAGTTACAATTTTTCGAAGCTGCAACTACAGTTTTCAATAAGATCAAAAGGATTTCCGGCTGCCTTCAGAGCTCTTTGTATTCTTATTAGTTCCTTAGTATAATAGTATAGCCTTGTTAACATAGTACTTTTGTAGCTCTGTCGAAAATTGAGGTTTCCTTAAGAATAGTGTCACCGCCTAAAACAGTTAGCCCTAGCTATGAAATAGTTATATTGCTGGTTTCAATTGTGTCGAGGTTACAAGGTTGAAATTAGAAGGGCGCCAGGAACAAGGTTGATCGCAATAACATCTTTACACTAACTTGTTTGAGAATAGTGATGCACACAAAATCAAGACAACAACCTACCGATTGATGGCTTTCACAGCTGCGATATTAATTAGAGGTGAAATGCTTGACAGACAAAGGAAATGTAATCAATGACTTTTAAGTACTTTTAATACATTGCAGTGAACGCAATTTAAGCCTTTACAATTATAATAGCAACTAATAACATTTCAAGCACTTCAAATATTATTTGAATAAAATGTTCCATATATTTACTAATTTGAATTGATATAATAATTTGTCAAACGATATTAAAAATAGTTGTCAGGACATTTTTAAATTCGACTTCTTGGAGTATTTTCTGTTCAAAAATTACAACATATAGGTTTTCCAGACATATTTCTACGTGTGTTAGTTCATCAAATGGTGTTCAGGTAGTTGGCGGTTCACAATTTTAAGCAACTGTAACGGCCACTTTAATTTTCTCGGTCATAATTATTGGTTTTGGGCTTATTTGGGATTTTGGGATTTCCAACACAGCTTTGTTCTAGAAAGTTCGTCGAGTGGAGTCAACGGCGGGCTTTTCTCGCCTCGTGATTGGTCACAGGTGCACAGATCATGCGACTAACCGGTTCCCCCTGCACGTTGCAAGCCTAGCGCGTCTGTCGGGAACCGCGTGGGGTAGTTTGAATAACTTCTTGACGGGCCGCGATAGTAAAAGGTCGTGGTTCTTGGTGCTTTAGTGCGTGTCGTTATCGATGACCGCCGCCGCTCGCTTCTTCTCGAAAGCCTGAATGGCAATTTGGTCCGCCACATGGTCGGAATCTCATTGAGCATGCGATCTACAGGTCTCACAGTCTTCGTTGTTGCACAGGCAAGCTCTGCATCTTTCCCTAAATTAAGGGGGACTCTTTGGACATCGTACACACCCACACATCAAGTCACAGCCCGATTATTCTAGCGATGAGCCAACGCAACCAGGCAAAGCTGCCTAATTAAGGTAGAGTGCTATATTTGTAATTAATCATTCATGTTGACGACTCCGACTATCTTAAATTAATCATTCATGTTATCAGCCAAGCTACTTTGAATTAATCGTTCATGTTTACTGCCAGCCGGCAGCTCTGAATATTTGTAATTAGCGATTCATGTTAACAGCTCCGGCTATCTGAAATTAATCATTAATGTTACCAGACAGGCTATTTTGAATTAATCATTCATGTTTACTGGCAGCCGGCAGCTCTGAATATTTGTAATTAACCATTCATGTTAACAGCTCGGACTATTTTAAATTAATCGTTCGTGTTTACAAGCCAGCCGCCGGCGTGGGTCGCTTGCAGGCGCTCTTCGAGGCAGATGCGAGGGTTCCGCGTTGTGGCCGTGTACCAATTCTTATTTTAGTAGTAAGGCGACCTCCCAGCTGGGCTCTTAGCTATAGTACACGTTTGTTATCTGCTATTTTTATATGTGTACGCTGACTGCGAGCTGTAATATGCTGAACCAATAAAACGGTTTACTGTGCGTTGCTTTATGATTTTCCTACGAGCCTGTGCATGTTTATTTACAGGTTAATTTATACACTGCGTCAGATTTATGTGAAGTGGAGCCAGAGAGCAGTTGAGAAGCGTCAGAGGTAAGTCAGTGCACTTGTCGCTGCAGTGTTGGGAGTCGTTGGCTATGCACTAATATCCTACCCCGTTTGGCTTTCGAGGTTCGGTTAAGCGTGGGTTCCTAGTGTGAATCTCGTGGCGCCCATTTACTTTGCAACACCCTATACATACCGTCACGCTTGCCGTGTGGTGTAACGTTTCTGGGACCACGCCCATCTCCCTGAGCGTATCAAGCCGTCGCCTTTAGCCTGCTTTATGAGATTTCCAGGGTAAGTGATGAGAGTGCCCGGACATGCTAAAGCAAGTAGCACTCCCCCACCCTAGAGTGTCTTTAGAATTATTTCATACCGTAACATAGTGTCAGCATTGATTTGAATAAAAAAATGTAACCAGAGTATATTTTGAAATGAGAATAACAATGTAAGATAAATGTAAACAAAGACAATTGGGGGAAGCAAAAAGAAGCTTGGTTATGTTATTTTGGCTTCTCCACAAAAAGAAATTTCAACGTGAAAAATACTCATTTCCCCAATTAAAGTGTGTTTCAAATTAGTTTAGTGTTCTTTGGTAGGCTATGAAGGAGTTACCTTCGATTCGTGGCACCTCTGCAGGAGGCAAACATTGTTTGAATAGTGAGTCGAGTGGTAGCTGGTGGCTGTTTTGGAGATATTAGCAGAATAGTTGGAGCCCTAGGAGCTGCAAGTGTGCAGCCGCATTATAGTCATCCCAGTAGATGAATAAGCAGTATTCAGAACGATTGCATTTAATAAAACCACCACAATTTATGTTTATAGCCAATATATAACAAGGAGTTATAATATAATGTAGCATGAATCAAATACATACAAAAGTACCTGACTTTATGAGCACAGGGCTAACACACAATATGAACGGCTTGATCAGTCCGTCTTGTCACCAACCACAACTTCACACAGCTCTAACTCGAAAATTCAACCCTACTAGTACTGCTTATTAGACTCTCAATAAAGAGAAATCGAATTCATGATCAATGCAAATTTTAAAAGAGAAACAAATATAGCAATTACCTAATTACAAACAACTGAATTGCGGCCTCATGTAATTGTACACGGTCTAACCGAAAGGTGGCATCGACGATTCCAATTCTATGCACAAAAATTTGCTTTCTTCGTCGCTTAAGCCCATTGGCATCGGTTAATCGCAAATTAAACAGGCGAAGGCAGCATGTTCCTACGCTTGTTTACATAATAACCAAACCAAAGCTACCCAGAAATGACACAATGCGAAGAAGAGTACCAACGCGCACGAATATTTCCTAGATAGCATAAACTACGTTTATCGGTTTCAGGATATTAAGCCTTTGTTTACATATACAAAAGTAGGCTGGTAACTAGATCATAACTTATCTGTAGGGTTAAAGAATATTACCCTACATGGCAACCATAACCATATAGCAACCGATAAACTATTGAACAAATCACGGATGTTATGAATCATAACTGCCTTAGAAGTTTTAAAATCCTCGCTCTACGAGCTCGGATTTCAAAACTTCTGCGGCAGTTATGATACTCATAACATTCCTAGATATGTTAATAGCTATTCCAATCTTCCTTTCAAATTAAAACCGTTACAAGCGCAACTGACAACAGTTTATCCTGTTTAGTTAATTTTAAACTGTACGTACTTTAAACAGCTTTATATCTAAATCTCTCATATTAATTAGTACGCTGCCAATGGTTGGGCTCGAAATATCTTGGATCTAATTTACTTCTACCCGTATCTTTAGTATTTTTATTGCGACGGCTTTATGTTTTACACATTACATTGCTACCAAATCTATATTAACACACTAAAAGTACAATTTTTATTAGACCATTAGACGCTGACTGCATGCCCGTACCTAAATACACCAATTTATAGACTATTTTCTAACTTGTATACTGGTTGTTACGATTTGCGTTCTTTAATTTAATGAACTATGTAGGAATATACTGTACTTTAGTTAGCTGTAAGCCATCTGTATAATATTTTAAGGTAAAATTCGTAGGAAAATGTCATATTTAAATTACAACAAGCGGATGTTTAGAAACGTGCCTTTCGCTTGGGAAGCTGGAGATATTCCAATCTCACGAATAAGATTAGAGTAAGTTTATGCAGCGTTTACTTCATAAACCGAAATATTGAGTGATGTATATGACCGGTACGTGATTAGAAGAAGCAACGGTTGCAACTCGATCATAAAAACTATTTGCAGCTGGGACCAAATGCTTTCGTAGAATTTTAAATCTTTATAGCGGTAATTTACTAAGGGTCCGAACAGGCCACATTTCACCATGGGAAATCCTCAAGCTTGTAAAAATTCATAGAACTATTATGAACGGTCACGTCCGCGTAATGCCAAATGTCCAAAATTTAGACCAGCTCTGATAGGTTATTGGGAACTTTGTAAACGCCCACCGAGCTTTCTTGGTCAGAATGGACTTAGAATTAAGTTAGTTAATAAGAAGATGTAAATACGTAAACTTAAGGTTTCTGTAAACGGCAGAAAAATAAATGCAAGTATTTGTATCTACTTAAGTGTTCTTATTAATCTCAGTAGCTTTGGTCTTCGTGTCCGAGTGTGTTTCAATTAAAAGGATTGCCAGTTACCCCGACTTTAAGCGTCTCGCAATATGGTATATATTTCAAACAGAAAATGGCCTTTATTAATACTCGTAGCGAAGATATGATCTTTTAAGCAATTTGCGAACACCCCATATATTGTGTTGTACTTTTAATTTCTTCATTTTGATGTACGATTTAAAGGCTGCCACAGTTGTTGCAATTATCGAATAATGTTTCGCTACACTGATGCATGCTTTTTATTCGTCGCTGGTTCTATAACCTACAATTAATTTGTATATTTTACTCTATATAAAACAGTTAGCTAACAAGAGTTGTTTACAGCACAAATGCATCTTACCATTTCTACAGTATGATCAAATATAATTTTTATTTAGTAAATGGTCGTTGGTAGCATCTCCTACAGTCCACAACCACTTCAACACTACCCAAAAGCCTTCAGGATTCGAGCTCTCCCGTAAAATATGGAAAACAACAAACAGGATTCGTTCTGAGCATGGAGTGTGTACAGATCGCCTCCACAAGTGGAGAAAAATCGCCTCTCCCGAATGTCCACGTGGAGCAGACAAGCAGACAATAGCACATATTAGCCAAGAATGTGTACCCAGGCAAGTTCCAAGACTTCATCGTCCTACCCCGGAGGCAATCGAATGGATAGAAAATCTAAATATTAATATACGATCTGTTATATTTAAGCCATTATATGTAGCCGTATGTCCTGCCTAGGTATTGCGTTTTACATATATATTATATACGTTTTATTTGTACAAATTTTAAATTGTAAACGTATTGTAATGGTTTACTACCCACAGCAATTTTGATTGCCTAATTAACTAAATGAATAAGGTCAAAATGAGCACAGAACTAAATATTTTATTTATTGCCAGATAATCAGTACTTTATATTAATGCGCAGCATGTGAGCAGCAGCAACTAATAATTTGAGAGATAAAAGTTAGCATGAGATAAGGCAGGTTTCAGAAGGGTTACGTTCAGGGTTTCAGATATGGTAAATGTTCAGAAGGGCCAATGCAATTTAATTTGTAACTAACGGATTTGGGCTTAGTAAGGTCAAACATAATGTGAATAAAATGATACAGAATGATTTGTTAAGTACAGAAATTGTATGAGGGTTATATATTAAAAGTTTATAAACCAGCAAACAATAAGTTGACTGAAAGGTAAGCAAAAAGCAGTCCAAGCAAAATAATTATTGCAAAGAGCAATGGAAAGATTAAGGTAACCGATCGAAAGTCAATTAGTGAGATGCTAAATGAACTCAAGTGTATCAGTGCATTATAAACCAAAGTGCAAATTAAAAGCAGAGCAAGGTGTAGTGACATTTATTTTAAGAAAAAAACAATTTTTGTAGTAAGGCAAAGACATGACACCAGAACTGTAGTCCATAAATTGAAACATTTATCAACCCTAATTTTTTTTAAACATGAAAATCTAGTTGCTAAGTTATGATACAGTAAATTGTCATAATTTAAAAAACAAGCTGAAAACTTTTATGTTGGGTGCAGAAATAAATCATAAAAAGTCATTTTGTTGAGTCATATTTGTGTTGGAGTTTTTACCAGTGTTACTGGGCATCTGTGGGTGTAGTTTTTAAAAGTGCAAAAGTTGCAAAGATAGTGCAATTAGGCCAGCAAGTTTCCACCTCGTGCGGCGTTGAGTGCGAGCCAACTTCGGTGACTATTTTGAGGCAGTTCCAGACATCGGAAGGCAGATATTTTTGGTGCTACGTAGAGAGGAAAGCGTTAGCAACCCGTAGGTAAAATAATTAAGACCAGCAACCCATTTCCAAGCGAGTATTTTCCGTGGTCTCTTTCTAGTGTGCCAACCAACAGCGCAGCACCTCTTCAAAAAAGTAAAATTTCACAGCAAGGAGTTAGTGCAGCCTCGAAGAAACTTGTTTTCATCAAGAATAGACCTTCGCCAAGAAGCTCAACGTGTTTTCTGTATCCCAGGTTTATCCAGATTTAAATAATTTAGATAGCGTACCTATAAAGTGCGAGTTGACGCGGAACTTGCAGTTTTTGCCGGAAATAGGACAAAATTACATCTGAGCGTGTGTTTTAACGTCACCCTGAAACAAAACGAGGTTAGCCGTTGCTACGTCACAGAATTAATCGTATTTACCTGATGCATTCTTACCATTTTGGTATTTGAAAATTCAATTTGACCCTATTTTGGCACTGACGGATCATTTGTGGATTGCACTAAATTTAGAGGTTATTTAACCGTCAGTTGGGAATGGTGCATTTTCCCTAATAACTGAGAGTAATTGTCAGACAAGAAATTATTTGTCACACAAAGTTTTCTACGTATTTTATAAACCGACCTCCTTAGTTAAGAATTCTTTCATGTTCACCGGAGCTAAGCCCTAATTTATTGCAAATAAGTAAAATAGAGAAGCAATAAACCATTTATTTTTGGTAATTATTATTACATTCTTTTGATTTGCCCTGAATTTGACAGACAGTTCTTGATCGAAACTATACAATTAATAAAGTAAGTAACCCTTGCCATAATTATAAATTTTATATTTTATTTAAAACCCTACTATTGTTATATTTTTAAGTGACGCTACTATTACAGTATATCTACTTACTTTAAATACGATAAATAAATAAATCGACACGAGTCGGTTCAGAATGTTTTATTTGTTAAAACTATATATAGCAACTTGAAATATATTTGTAAAATTACACATACATTACAAGGTTCTTCGAAATCGTCTAATAAAATACCGTAAAATATCGTAAATTTCGGTGTCCCTCAATTGTTAATAGTACTTTTACTAACACATTCTTCCTTTACTTATCAATTTAACGTTAAAAATTTTTTGTCTACCACAGTTGTTGGCCCCATGTTTTATGTTTTTCCCTCTAATGGTTCTACAGTAGCTTGATGTATTTTATTAATTTAATTAGCTTAATTTGTTTTAGAAAGATTAGGTTTAACAGAGCACAAGCATATTAAAGTGCATATATACAGATTCACTTGTTTAAGGAAATCCTGGGGCGAGTCCGGTCCTGCCCAGCCGAGATAAATCCCACATCGCATCTTCCGCCGACGTACAAAACAAGCAGGAGAATTAAATCCGGAATCAAAACAAACCGCGATTAATTTAAGCGTGACTCGAGCTCGCGCTGCAATTAAGGCAATTAAAAGCGGCAATTAAGGACGCCCGCGCCCCGCGCCCCGCACGGTGTGCTGGGGACGAATATCATCAAATAATAACCCGCGCTGGGACGCGCGATCAATACCATGGCTGTTTTCTGGCAAAAGTCGGGTCCGGATCCGTCACGGATCCCGTCTGACGTCCATTACGGATTCTTTATGGCCTCCCCCCATCGCACACTTTACAACTGGCGAGGATCAGGGTAATGAATGGTCAATTCGTGTTACACCGGCTATAAAAATCATGGGAGCGATTTGAAACCCCAGGAGTGCAGCGGGAGGATCGAAGCGTCTCTTGTTTGCCCACAGCTGCGTGTGTCATTTTGTACTGACGTCACCGTTAACATGGGTGGTTAAAATTAAGAGTGAAAGCACTTGAGTTTTCAGAAGATTTTATATAGATGGCGCATTTATTGCTTTTTAAGGTCATTAGATAAATCTGTTAAAAGGGACTGCAAATGTCAACTGTTTCACAAAATCTGTGCCATAAATCGGGCATTAAACTAAGTTTATCATTTGTCAGTATGTAAACGGCTGTATAGGTACAAATTTGCAAGTTTAAACTCGTTTCAGCCTGAAAGTATAAGTATGTAACTGATAAACTAAATTAAGAGAGATAATATATACGAATTTAATGCATAGTTAGACGAATGGTTCTATATAGTACGCCTAAAGACAGCAATTTAATTATTTGTTAAAACAAGTTGCTGTACTCTGATACACTCCACGACTAAGAAGGATAACATGTTGGAATGACAGATTACTAGAAACTAATTAAAATCCATTGAACTACTGAACCAAACGTTCAATTTTAAGTGAGTTTTGTTCCTAACAAATTTTTATTTGACGAACTTTATTATCCAATTACATCAACCTTTTCACCACATTACCGATTATTTTCATTTATTTTTAATTCATAAAGTGAACAATAGCAAAACTAAAAAATCCACTATCGACCACCTCTCCCTTGGCATCACTCATAATAGCATATAAAATCCACCTGACAGCGATCGATCACTCGAAAACGAAAACTTCAGAAATTACACATCGAAAATATTTTGGATGCCAGCACACGACTATCACCAAAATTACATCACACCCATTGAGGGAAGAAAGCGATATAGAAAATATAAGCATACAGGGTGTCCAAAAAATGGCGGATTAACTCTACGGTGCGTTACTGAGGGATGCCTTATGAACCCTGGAAAAATATGAAAAAAAATCCCTGGGCCGTATTTTTCGAAATATTTCGAAATTAATAAAATAAATCTGGCAACATTGATACTGCAACAATTTCTCAATCAAAAATGTATCCATAGTAAGTTGTTAATATGTTGGCGACACTGTAAGTCTATGTCAAATTCGAGGTTAGTAGGTTAGGTTTTGCGTCAGTTTTGACACAAACTGTCGCAAAACCTAACCTGCTAACATCGAATTTGACATGAACTTACAGTGCCACCAACATATTATTCATACAACAAATATTTCAATGCCAAGCTTGATTTCGTATATTGTTATTGTACAAAGCTTGTTTGCCATATTTAGAAATTGACAAACTCAACAGGAAATCAGTTTTTTAAAATACTTAAATATTGAAAACAATTTAGTTAAATCCCAACAGGGCCGTCGTTACAGCAGGTGCGAGCGTGCGGCCGCACCGGGCGGCCGTTTTTGGGGGGCGGCTATTTTTCTTAACAAAATATTATATTTTTTTATTGTATGATATGATTGCTCCAACGTACGAACATTAATATTACTGAATCTGCAAATACTTTTAATCGCTTGAAAAAAATTTCAAAGCTGTCGAACAGATGCTTTTTTAAACAATTATTGGTTGATGCTGGAGAACTGAATGGGCGAATTCGTGCCACCTGTATTTACCTATTATATACCTTGTAATAGTACGCCTCTATGCGGTGTTATATCACTTATTTATATGATAAATTAAAATAATAACTTACCTCACAAACGTCAATATGTGACATACAAATATTGTCATGGTATATTCTTCTATTTATTTTAAATTTTGCTCCGGCTAGTCAGTAAAGCTAAAGAAATACTCCTTACCCTCAGCTGAATGGTGCTTCTTAATAACAAGTATTACTGGGTGTTCAACTATTTGATTAATATAAAGTAATTATATAGTTACTTTCAGGTCTTTTACTGATATTCTAAATATCTTAATGACATTCAGATATGTTTATTGAATTGTCAATGACGTAAGGATAGTCAAGTTTGTTTAAGATAACTTTTAATCAATATTAAAACCCAAAATCCCTAATTTACATCCCCAATCTTAAATTAAATCAAAAGGTTAGAATTTCTAAATATAATGACCTAAAATCGCCGAGTACTCAGAACACTATTAGAATTTAGATAATTAATAGTAATTCTTAGTTCTAAATACAAGTTCACTAATATTAAACACACAATTTAAATATCCTTGAAGTATTCCAAAAGTTGTTAGCAAAAGTTAAGAAACAACACTGACCTTAACGTCGCTTTAGCGTAACCTGATCAGCAACCTATAGAATTCCTCTGCAAATGAAGCAGGACAGCTAACAGTAACTGGCTGGTTAAAATCTCCAATCCCCTCAAAAAGCTCTTTGGATGTGTTGCTATCTCCCAGATAGATTGAATGCACAACACACACGTAAACACTGGCTCTACGTTAATTATATTGTAAGTTATTTACTTGGTAATATAACTTCAATATGATATTGCAAACACTTCAATTATGTCGACTTGATAGACGGTTTGATTTGCTGAATTTATTTTATATCATTACCAGATACTTCCTGTGTAATGATCTTTTAATTAAATTCAATTAAAAATACCAATTGGTTGGAATTGAACCACCATCGGTTTTAATATGACCGTCTCGAGTCTAGTTTCAAATTGAACTTTTTTATCATTCTGTTTATTTACTTCTCTTTGGTTACCCGTAACCATTCACAACACATCGACTGTACATAAACTTTTTAAATTAACTATCTGGATATATTTTATATGAATAAATGTGACATGCAGACTGCATTACAACCTGTTGATTATATACCCAATTAGTAGTAAAACCTGCCAGTATGTGTTATTATGTTTTATTTACGTAACAACGCAGTATAAGTACGAATCGATGTAAGTGACTGCAGGCTATAAGTTTCCGAGTGCGAACACACCAGTGCAATGTGCAAACTCTGCAAGATAATTCGGGGATTAACGATCAGCGGATCCGAAAACAACGCTGGAAGCAGCAAGTGAACTAATTCGCGCTAAAGTTGCTGAACCGCGCGGATCGACCTATTCGGACCCTAGTAGGTGATCAGCGCGGATCAATTGATTCGTTGCCAAATTGCCCAAGTGAAGTCTTGTGTGTGTCCACCACGAGGTACGGGCAGCTCTAGGCGAGATGCTAGCTATAGAAGTGAAGCAACACATTGGAGGCGCCAACGGTGTCCAAATCGAAGGCGCTTGAAGAAAAATTTCGACCGCAGCACCCCAGCGGTCCGCGGGCTACTTGTTGAACAAAGGGAAACAAGATTAGCCCTGGTGGAAACCGCGCTACGAGGTCCGAAAACAATTAAAATATTGTTGATAATTGTTTTAACGAACCATTGCTCAACTATGAGCGCGGGGCTCGCTGCCAAGTAACGGGGAAGTACCGGCCGGCATTACGTCATTTGCTGATTTGGCGTCCAAGGGCTGCAAATAGAGACGCATCCTAAAGGATCGACAACTTCGAGTTCAAGCTATTCGTGTGTGCGGAATTATTTTATACATTGCTCCCGTAAGCTTTGGCTTTGCATGCGCTACTGAACGTTTAGTATCCAGTTAAGGCATTTTCTCATGCTTTATGTACTTGTTTTTGTGTATATTTCTTTGTGTGGCTATGTTTGCTTACATATTATATGTATTCCTGTAAACTGTTGGGTTTTTATTACTATAGGTGTTTGCATTTGTAAGTATAACATTTCAGGTGTCAACGGGCTGACCTCAACAATATTAGTTTACCCTTAGCCGCACTGACGATGTGAATAGAGCCTCATAGCTCACCGACTAGATAAGCTAGCGAACCAGATAATTGTAACGTAATCATTCAGTAGGTGTAGGGCTAGGCAAAAGGCCGTATTACAGAACTAACGGGTGAATTGGAAATCGAAGCGAAATTCTCGTCCGAATCTAAAGCTCGACCGAGAAAAAAACGAGGCAATTTTTACATGAAGGTAAAGATGAACCGATACACAATCCTGAATAAAAGTTCCAAGTTGATATATTTTTTGGTGTGTTGTACAAAATAATTCAATATTTTTTCTACGATCGTGTCAAAATGACAACTTTTTGCACAGTTTCTAAAGTCAAAAGTGACGTAATATTAGCGCTCGAATTAGGTCTTTTTAACACGTTGCCATTGGAGGCAGCTAGCGCGTTGTGCATTTAAACTCGTCGCACGTGCTTTAAAGACGTACTTATACACTAGTATCATCATATACTATAAAAGAAAGATTCGAACTTTTAAGGGTTCATGCAGTGCATTTTTCTTTATTTTACAATATTTCATTGCTTACCACTTTTAATAAAAATGAATTAATCAAACACTGCATGGATTTGCATACATACTTACCTCATAGTGGTATTTATAATAGTTATAAAACTGCTTGGAACATAAAGATGAGCTGCTCTTATTTATGACTTTGTTGGGTTAAACGAACATGAAACTTATAATCCTTTAAATACTCTTAAGTACATAACAGAAAATAATTTAGAAAACACTTTCCCTAATTTAGTAATATTTCTTAGAATCTTACTCACTTTACCCATCTCAGTTGCTTCTGGGCAAAGAATTTTCTGGAAATTAAAAATAATCGAAAATTATTTAAGATCATATATGTCGCAGGAACGTTTAACTGGTTTGGCATTAATCTCCATTGAACATGAATGTGCCAAGAATTTAAATTATGATAAAATAATGTCTGTTTTCTGGAAAAAAAAGCCCGAAGATATATTTAGTTTTTTTATGTACACTTGCTTTCAAAACTTTCGCGTACACATTCAAAATCAAGTAACAACGATTTTGCAGAATTTTAGCTGTGTGAACGGGTAATTTTGATATTAGGTTAAAAATTACATTGACAGCATGTGCGGTCAGTCGAGGCATTTTGACTTTTAAAAATTTAAATGTCAGAGTTGATTAATAATTACAACCCTGATTTAATACAGCGAAAAATAGGTGTACGCGAAAGTTTTGAAAGCAAGTGTACCTATGTATTTGTGTCTGAGTGAGATTTTTCAGAGTTTAATTTTTATGTATGTATTATGTATGTGTTACTATGTAGTATATAGTATATGTATATTTAACCGTGTTATATTTTTTAATAAACATTTTTTTAAATTTAGCCATTTTTTTTAATAGTTACAGACATAACGGCAACAATTTAAAAACCTGCACCGGGCGGCCAAAAGTCTAGCGACGGCCCTGAATCCCAAGAATATTAAAAAAACAGATATTTTAATAAGTCCCAGATATATTTGACACTATAATTATACACTAGTTATTTAAATAAAT
>CALNHX010012761.1:0-22702 GCA_940337035.1 Agriotes lineatus
TTTCAGGCGATGCTCTGTTGCCATATTGTGCGGCCACGGCCTTCTTTAGAGAGGGCTATGATTTAATGCATATGTGGAAATGTGGGTAGTGTTTTTACCAAAAATTAAATTTACACCGAGGTGGTGGCTTCCGATCTTGGAGCCGTCATCGAAGGAGATCTACGATTCTCCGATATCAGCAAACGAGAGGGCTACAGCAGTGAGATGACGTTGTAGAGAACCAAGCGGACCAGCGGTAGCAACTACATCAGCGTTCCAGCATCCCTGGGGGTCTGCATCAACGACAGGCAACGCAGAGGGGTCCTTTAGCGGCTACCGTTCCTGAAAGCATTGTGAGGTTAGTGTACGAAAAATTTAACCGCTCCAAAGGCCTGAAAGTGCGATCATACCTGAAGTACAAACCAAGGAACTGAAATCCGATTTATTTTGATGTCCATGAATAACCAATAATCTAGGATTTGTAATTAAAATGGCCAGTTGGAGGTTAAAATAAACAAAATCGCAGAGACGTCCTTTTTAAGCAAGCCAATGGACGTATTAGCCTGAAAACAAAGGAACTTACTGACGCCGTCCAAAGGCGGTTTAATTCAAACACTTACCGAGTAATTTGCTCATTGAATCCTTGTTTTAAAATTAATTACACGCACGAACGTTCAACGTATTTCGAATCTGTTTATATGTCAGTCAGTATGACAGGTTCAGCGCTTGCGCTTTGAAGTTTAATTTCAGTTGTACACAGTAGCGTGCCAGTAATATTTTAACATTGAATTTAACAAACTAGGAACCCAAGCCTAAATGAGACACGAGTCTTCATGCAATATTTGCGCTAGCAAAATAAATATTATACCGATCAGAGAATCATAAATTGAGGGCAAACTACTATTTAAAATTTTAAATATCAATCGAATCTAGAAATTAAATAGTCAATCGGTTAGAATTTGATATCATAAAATTCTGAAATCAAAGTAATTAAGGTGTGTATTGCAATATATATATATATATATATATATATAGTATATATATATATATATATATATATAGTATATAGTATATATATATAGTAAGAGAGGAAAATCAAAGCAAAAATTAAAAAGGCTGGCTAACAAACGACCAGAGTATAAGAGATGGCTGCCAAACCCAGCGCCGTAAGGCAACATGGAATATGAATAAGGAGAGAATAAAGAAACATCTACTGCGACAGAAGACCAGGAAGAAAAGATAGAAACAAGGGAAAAACTTGCAGCAAAACTTAATCAGCACGATGCCAAAATTGAAAAATTAGAAAAATATTTTTTAAGTTCTCTAGTTTTATGAAGTAGAAAAATAGAAGAAGTTATGTAAGAAAAAGTTAAACAGCTAACCAATCAAACAAACTAAAGAGAAGATAAAGATGAAGAAATAATTTTACTCGGAAAAACCTAGAAAAAAATCCAAAGCAATGCTGATGGGAAGTAAAGTTCCCGTTAGTGGATATTGGAAAACAGTATGCAGCTAAAGATCTTTTATAAGTCGCTGACAAAGACACTGAAGAGATACGTCAGTTAATAGAAAACAATTTGTTAATCAAAAAGTGGGGCTGAAGGAATTATAAGTAAAGTCATAGGCTAATAATTCCTTAGACCTCTAACCTAAATGCAAGGCCGGTCACGGCAAAGATATTGTAAGAATCGTATAGAAGATGGCGCTGGATGCTTGTTTCTCTAGTTACTGTAGTGCACCAGGTACACATTCAAAAGAAAACTAAGAACCACTTATCTGGGAAGCTTTGACCCTTGTTATCTTTTATAACAGGTAGGGCTGGTTGCAGAAAGCAATGTTAAGTCTGGTGTTAGCTAACGCGACGTCAAAGTGAACAAAAACTAATCAAATTTCAAATGTATATGGTAACTAATACATTAGAAAACAAAATTTGATGCGATTTTGTTCACTTTGACTCGACGTTAGCTAACACCAGACATGTAGAGAGATATTAGTCACCGCTCATTACGGCCGGCGTCGCAAATACTTTTACCTGTTGTTGTAGAAATAGTCATCAACTAGAAAACATGACTAAGAACACCAAAAATAAATAAAAATTTTCAAATATTATATTTATTTCTATACATATATACATATTTATTGTATATAAAGTAATACTACAGAAGTAAATATATGAGCTAAAAAAAAGTGTTTACAAATATTTCATTCGTGATGTATTTTACGAATTTTTGAATTTTTTCAATCATTTATCTCCCCTAAATTTGGCGAGCCGTTTGGTACGCAAATCTAAGCTAAAGGTGCACGACAGAAGTATATTAAAACTGCAAAGTTCTTGCACAAAAAACACACGTTCAATAACTTACCTACTTCAATAGATAAAGTGCGTTGGTAACAAGATGTGAACTAAAAGTGTTATCAGTACCTACGCAGTTTTTGTTGGCTTGCATGTCAAAGAAATGTTTTTTGTTTTGCGCTATAAAATTAAAATATTATTCCATAGGCGGGTATGCATTTTTAGAGTAAAATTGTTTTGAATTTTACTCAGTTTTGAAGGAGTTTTCGAAAAAATGATAAATGGAGTTGTTCAGTTTAACAAGTTCTATTACCGGTTAAAATATTTGCACTCATTTGTTATAACACCCTGTATAGGTAAGCGGAGAAAAGCAAAAAAGACTTAAATAATTTTAAAAAATTATTTCTCCTAAATTTCACAAACAAATATCGCGTCGCCGTATCAGACGGGTCTTACTTGAATTTTGATAATTATGATCTTTTTTCCGTAATTATTTTTCAAGGGCCTTTTTGTGTAGATTCAAAAATAACGTAGGTATCTATTAAACTTCCCTCCGAAATTTACAATCCACTGCTTACACCGTTTTTCATCTTTAATGGGAAATGTGAACATATGTAATCCTGGGTTGGTTCTTCGACTCTTCCTGCAATTTTTGTACGCACGCCTATTGCCTGCTAGAGACATTTTGTCTCGTAAAGTTGATTAAAAAACACTAGGGGTACAACTTTTCCAAAAATTCACAAAAACTAGTAAATATCTTTTGTTCTGTCACTGGCTAACAAGCCTATGAGACTGTACTTTACAAGAACAAATACAATAATGTGAAGATTGTATGCAAATATAGCAAGTTACAAACAAATTGCTAAATAAGTAGTCATTATTCCTCAGGTAAACATATTGAACCCTTCCTTATCAGACCCAGACAAACAACAGATTAGTACGTAAACGTTAGAAAAAGAAAACACGTAACGAGAATGGTGACGTTTCACTCAGTTAATCATCTGGCAGTAACGTACCGCGGTGATAAATTCGAAACTTAGCGCCATCTTCGAGCGGATTCCAACATCTACTAGATTTCGATGACCATTAGTCAGAGGTCTAAGAAATTATTAGCCTATGGTAAAGTACACTATAATATAAAGGTAATGGTAGTGTACAAAAATCAAAAACGCTTGTGTTCAAAGTCTGTCAGCGGCTACACAATCACATCAACATGCAAAGGCAGTAAGTAGTAGTCCATCAAACCCACAAAAAAACCAATAGCAAATTACAAGGAAACTAGTAATTCCCAATATGACATAAGCAACTCCCAAGGAAAATAATGCAGATTAACTATAGCAACAAAACATCGTACTAAGGCGCAGCGAGATAATCACCTACTCAACTTAACTCTTAGATTATCGAAGCCGCAACAATGAACAGACGGTTAATACAGTAAATACCTTTATGGGCATAAAGACCAAAATGTAAAGACCCCTTAGAGTCCTAGCACACTAAATTAGTAAAAATAAAATACAATGCGCAGAAATCTACAAATTCATTCGCACTGAGAACATATAGAGAACTGGCGCTAATAGAAACATGAGAAACCCCTAAAAACAACATTGCATAAGTTTTCAATATATATTAGGAATAAAGATTACCTCAGTAAAATAAAGAATGAATAACTGACGAAACATGAGGAACTATGTTCCTAATATGGGAAAAACGTGATACAACTTACAATATAAACATGCTGAAGAGGGTAAATGCCACCATACTGCAAAAAGTAAAGAAGTTAACTAGACAAAATAGAAGACCTTGGATTGACAATGGAGACAAAACTTTTAATATCATCAGAAAAAACAGCAAAAATAATATCAAAAGAAAGAAATAGACTTTCCGTCTGCAACGACGTTGCATATTTCTGACTTGGAAAATTGTGATGCACTACCATCGTTATATACTTTTGTACAGGTCAATTACGGTCTGTAACGAGATGATGTGCAACATTTCAAAATTAATACGAGGGCCGTTAGAAAGTAAATCTACCTAGGTATTAAAAAAACAAGTGAGACGCTTGAAATTAATTTGTCAAATAGTGTCATGTTTTCTATTCCTATATGCACAATTTCAGTTAAGTGTGATAATTAAGTTTGTATTTTATGGGCTGCACTTTAAATTACTTTAAACAATCATAACAATGATATGGCCATATGCAGAATAATTAATATATTGCAAAAATGCAAAAATATACAAGGTGTCCCATTTAAAATCAGAAGTTGCGATCACTTCCGGTTAAAACCAAAGCCGAAAAAGTTTGACAGGTTGAAGCAGAAATAAATCAGTTAGCCCACGGAAGTTAAGAACTTGTACGTGGGCGAATATGTCAACATGTAGCTTCCTTTTGTAAAATTTTATAATTTTATTAATAAAATAGCATAAAATAGAATAAGCAAATAAGTAGGATTCAATTTGTACCAATAAAGTTATCAGCAGTGAAGTAATTTACATATTCTTTTTGTCTACTAGGTTGTGTATATCAACTATTGGAGTTTCTTTTAACGACTTTTTAATTTTATTTTTAAAAGTATTTATACTTGGGAGCGATTGATAATAATAAAGAGACGTTTGATACAGTTAATCATAAAATATTATTACGTACTCTAGAAAATATAGGTTTCCGTGGTGTATCATCAAATTTAATAAAATCCTATTTAGCGAATAGAATTCAATATGTAAAAATTGACAATTGTATAAGTGAGGCTTGTACTCTAACATGTGGTGTACCCCAAGGAACTGTTTTGGGGCCTATTTTATTTTCATTATATATAAATGACTTGCTTGCACTTAATACAGTTAGTATAACATCTTCTTTTGCAGATGATACAGTATTAATGTATACGGGTAATACTTGGGACGAAGTAAAAAGTACTGCGGAAGAAGATTTTAAATTAATTAAAAGTTGGTTTAATCAAAATTTCTTATCTATCAATTTCACGACGACGAAATATATATCGTTCTCTTCTTACTCAAAAAAGACACGAAAACTTACAGATTTAATTATTATGGATGGGCAAAAAGAATATCGTATAGAACCAACTAATAACTTAAATTATCTGGGTATATGCATAGATCAACATCTTAAATGGGACATACACGTAAACCTACTAATAAAAAAATTAAGATCAATCTTATTCATATTTAAACAACTTAAAAATATATTAGATATTAAAAATCTAAAAATACTGTATCATGCCTTGGTTGAGTCTCATTTACAATATGGTATCGTTGGATGGGGGGGAGGGGGTATTTTGAAAACACACCTTGCAAATTTGACAGTGTTGCAAAAATATTTCATCAAAATTATACTTGGCAAGGACCGCTCGTATCCCAGTGATTTGCTTTTCAAAGAATGTGGCCTGTTCGACTTGCGTCAACTATTCTGTTACAGAATACTCTGTCTTCTGTATAAAACAAAAGGTAATTTAAAAAATATTGAACATGGGCACCTTACCCGTTATAAAGTGCAAAAAGAAATGCAGCTTGAAAAAGCTATAAAAACCTTTGGACAACGTTCCCAAAGTTATTTAGCTCCTCGACTGTACTCTTGCCTTTCACAAGAAATTAAAAATTCCCCAAGAGTAGAATAGATGCACCTTGTTTTTGATAGCTGTCAATCAAATTTTGATTCGTGGTGTAATTCGCGGTTTTATTCGCGGTTTTCGCGGTTTTAATTTTAATTCGCGGATTGACCCAATTAATTTCGCGGTTTGATCTAATTAATTTTCACTACTGCGTGCGTCACATCGCAGACAGGATGGCACTTGTAAAATTCAGCGATGACGCATCACGACAAATAATAATACGGCAGCTGAGGGTCAAGTCTTTCGAGAAAATATATATCAAAACCGATTTAGAAATTTGTACATGGCTTAATTTATATGAAATATTGTATGAAATTGCAAATAGAAGACTTTTAAACTATATGTTTTCTTAATTATGCAGAGAGTGCTCGTTTATATAGTGAGGCAGGTTGGCCGAATGGTTAAGGCGTCATATTCAAGCTCTGATCTCGAGAGAGAATACGGGTTCGATTCCCGTACCTGTCATATTTTTTTTATATATTTATTATGAAAGTCTTGATTTTAAGGTAGTTTATTCACGACGGCTCTACCAGAACAAACGACTGAGCTCCTTTTCGACTAAAATGGACAAAGAGCGAAAGATGTTGATTGTATCGCCGGAATTTGTCCAGCGTCTTAAGTCTGGCGATGATGCGGAGAAAAATATATTATCACAGCTTGATGACGAAATGCAAAAAGTTTTAAAGTCTAAATTAACTGATCACGATAAATGGATCCAGTACAATCAGGTTTTACAACGATTCCTTCATTTCACAAACCAGGCGCGGCAGCCAATCAAAATACCTATTGAAACAACCAGTGACAGCCTATCAAATGCCGTTATTTTATCTACACTTCCCAAAACTTTTAAGAAAAAAGCTGAAGTTTTCCTACGCATTTTGAGTACCTCAAGCGATGTGAGCTGGGATCACAAGGGTACCGTTACTATAAAGGGTGAAATTTTACCGGCATCTAACATAGTCGATTTAATTCACGACACTCTGCGGCCTCGAAAAACTATTAATCCACCCGGACGCCTACAGTTTGCTGATTACATCAAAGACCTTAACGTTGCTAATGTGCTGCTAGCTAAACCTAAACAGCAAAAGAAGCCAACCCCGACTGGTACTACAGGAAAAACCGAAATGGAAACTGATAACTGCTAGTCCGATTTAGAATATAAATTAAAAACACTAGCTACTCATCCAAGTCCACATCAAAAAGGTTCAGTCAGAAGAACGCCGATAAGGAAACGCCTCCAAAAAAGGGCCGTTAGAAAAACGCCTCTAAGGCAGATGTCATCAACACCAAAAACGAAGAGAATTCTAGATTGGGTGCATCTTAAACTTTAAAATTACACAATGAAATTCTGATTTTATTACTTTCAGCCTTTTTAATTTGAAATGTCGTGCACCTCAAACTACAGTTTTGTAAATTGCTAGCGAATTTTTAGAAAATAAGACATTCAGCTGTACATTTATATTTATATTATTAAGTATTATACGAAATAAGAACAATATATTTGTTTATTACAAAGTGTTTGTGTTTTTTATTTCTACTCTGCTTTTGTTTTTTCTCGAATCTGCAATGATTACAAAGTCTAAAGCTAAAATATTAGTATTTGCAGTTATTTTACAGTTACAAAGTGTAAAATTTCAAAAAATCAATCTACGATTTCATAATGGCGTGATATAATTTAAAAAATTGTGATTTCTTTTAATTTTGGGCGATACATTTTATAGAAAAGTGTAAAACATTTGCAAATTTTTCAACGAAATTGTGTGTTTTATTCAAGTTTATGTTAATTTGTGATCAACATACATATATTTCCATCAAAAGTACAAGAATTTTTGAATTTTGTTTATCGAAATGCTTGTGGTAAAAGATTTTTTCAACGAAATTGCTATTTCTTTTAATTTTGAGTGATGCATTTTATAAAAAGTGTAAAACATTTGCAAAATTATGCATAGTTTATGTAACATGATGTCGATTTTTGTGAAAATTTATGTGAGATGCTGTATGACTGCGTGATTTTTGTTCAATTTTCATCGTGTGTTGAATGAAAATGTCGTTTTTTGTATAATTTCAAGTGATATGATGGCAGTTTTTGTATAATTTATGTGACATAATGTCGATTTTTGTGAAAATTTATGTGAGATGCTGTATGATTGCGTGATTTTATTCAAATTTTTGTTACTTTGGGGGTCAACACATACGTCTTTTCGTAATTTTTGCGTGTTTCTATTCAAATTTATTTTTATTTGTCGTCAACACAGACGTATTTTCGTAAAATTTTACTATTTTTCAATGAAAGTTGTATAAAAATATTGTTTCTTGTCGTTTTTGCAGAATTTAATGTAACAAGATGCCGATTTTTATAAATTTTCATGGGAGATGCTGTCGATTTTCTAAAATTTTAAACGAAATGCTTTGGAAATTGCATGTTTTTATTCAAATATTAGTAATTGAAGCTATTTTTCACATACAAAGTATCGAAAATTCATATAAATTGAACTACGATTTCATAATTGTGTGATGTACTTTAAAAAATTACGGTTTATTTGTTAAACGTTTGCAAAATTATGCTTAGAAATAACTCTTAAAACTTTTTTACAACATTTTTTTTGGTACTATAAAGTCGCTTTGTAAAGATTTTCAACGAAATTGTGCGTTTTTATTCAAATTTTTGTTACTTTGGGGGTCAACACATACGTCTTTTCGTAATTTTTGCGTGTTTTTATTCAAATTTATTTTCATTTGTCGTCAACACAGACGTATTTTCGTAAAATTTTACTATTTTTTCAATGAAAGTTGTATAAAAATATTGTTTTTTGTCGTTTTTGCAGAACTTAATGTGACAAGATGCCGATTTTTATAAATTTTCTACGTATTTTCGTAATTTTGCGTGCTTTTATTCAAATTTATTTTAATTTGTCGCCAACACATACGTCTTTTCGTAAATTTTTTACAAGAAAAAATGGTTTGACTTATATTTTTACAAGTATCTTTTGTCTTATTTGCAAACGATATTGAAAAGCTATTTTTTTTCAACGAAATTGTCTGTTTTTATTCAAATTTATGGGGGACAACCATTCTTATACAATAAGACTCGGATATCTTCGGAACACGGTAGCTGAAACCAACGCACCACCCTTTCTTACCTATATGAGTAAGAAAAAGATAGCCATACAAAAAATTATATTAGAAGGCATGTTTAGTTGACAAATGTCATAATTAAAATTAGTCAAGCCTTCTCCAATACTTGCTACTATGTTTATCTCTTTCTTTACGTATATCTTCTTGTTCATGTTATCTTATTGCTGATATATATATATAATTTTGACTGACAGGCAACGGCCTGTTAGGCTATTTGAGGATGAGGAAATAGAAAGTTCTGCAGAGTCGGTGATATCATAGCAAATTCCATTGCGAATAATTACGCCTTTTATGTTTATCTCTTTCTTATTCAAGCAATACGTATTATCAGTATTTCAGGAATATACTAAAATAAAATTTGTAACTCGTTTTATATTACGATCTGCCTTTAGCTCTTATCGCCCATTTAATTTTTAAACTAGCTGTTGTAATTTATAAGCGGCTAAAACTCAGTCGAAAATAACATTTAAAATTTATTTATAATATGAATATGGAAGTGTAATGTCAGAACAGCTAAGTGGTACAATGTTCAAACCTTTAAAACCAAACAAAACACAGGCACCGACCTGTTTTAAAAAGGAAACTTAGAAAAAATCGCTAATTTAACCCATTCAACTACTAGCGCGAAAATTTAAAGTGACCGCTGCGTAATTTATTTAGAAGCTAATGCGTAAATTAACAGCAGGGTGGAACAACGAGAATATTGCAAATTATAAAAATAATTTTAAAATATATTATACACGAAATTATTATAAACTAAGAGAGAAACTAGGAGAATCAAACTGCGCTCATTTAATTTTTAAACTAGCTGTTGTAATTTATAATTCGATCTAGCGAGTAAAATTCAGTCGAAAATAACATTTAAAATTTATTATAATATGAACACATTTAATTTTTAAACTAGCTGTTGTAATTTATAAATCGATCTGCGTCTTTTTGTAAGCACGCATAGCAACATAACTTTAAGTATGTTACAGCATTTCGCCGGAATATATTCGATTGATCAACAACTCGATAGGAAATTTCCAGCTATATACTAGGCGATAAACCATTCTTAACGGACAGAATACGCGTATTTATATAAGAGACTAAAATAATTAATTCTGGTGAAATCACGGGCGAAATCAATTTTTTTAAAATTGCATCTACCTTTAATTACATCAAGCTGCACATTTCAGTTCTTAAAATTTAAATTTTCGAAAAAATAAGTTGTTTAAAACACAGACTCGTAGCGTCACAGTAGTGAAATGGCTTTCCGCTATTCACATTAAAATTTGTTCAGTCTCCGTGGCTCTGTGTCACTAGAGGTTGTAGTTGATTTGTGAACACGAACGTAAGGGGTTCAAATCCCGGTCGGGCTGAGATTTTTTTAAATATAAACAGCCATTCTGCAATACATGAGAGAAACAGCCAACGCCAGATGAGCAGAAGAGAGAGAGAGAGAGAGAGATCTACCAGTTTGAAATTCAAAATATTTCCGCGAAAATCGTACGACACTCATTAATGACCAATAGAAAAATTAGTTCACGAGCCGTAACCAAGACAATAAAAAGATTTCTTGGAAATTTTTTGTAGGTAAACCAACCTAACTGTGAGGGTTTGTGGCGTTACGATTTTCTTACCGAATCTGCATTCGAGCATCAATTCATATCCGGAAATTGTTTTCGTGCATTCCAACAACGTCCTAATTTGCCCTCGCGTCCCGTTCGGGCAAATTAATACGACATTGTTGGACAGCACTCAAAAAAATTTCCGGAAAGAATTAATGCTCTTATGAGATTATATGTGAAAATTCAGAATTAAAAACGACTACAGTGCGAAGTGCGCACGCAGAAAACAAAGATGGTCGACACACCGCGAAGTTTAAATTCAAAAACTGGGACTTAGAAAACATCTGAAAAAAAATTTCAAATTCAAATATTCGCGCCAGAAAACCAAGATGGCCGACGTGTAATTCCAGAAGTCCGACGCGTAATTTAATCGGAAGCTAATGCGTAATTTAATCAGTAGCACATGTGAAAATTAATTAGATCAATTCGCGAAATTAATTGGGTCAATCCGCGAATTAAAATTAAAACCGCGAAAACCGCGAATAAAACCGCGAATTACACCGCGAATCAAAATTTGATTGACAGCTATCAAAAACAAGGTGCATCTATTCTACTCTTGGGGAATTTTTAATTTCTTGTGAAAGGCAAGAGTACAGTCGAGGAGCTAAATAACTTTGGGAACGTTGTCCAAAGGTTTTTATAGCTTTTTCAAGCTGCATTTCTTTTTGCACTTTATAACGGGTAAGGTGCCCATGTTCAATATTTTTTAAATTACCTTTTGTTTTATACAGAAGACAGAGTATTCTGTAACAGAATAGTTGACGCAAGTCGAACAGGCCACATTCTTTGAAAAGCAAATCACTGGGATACGAGCGGTCCTTGCCAAGTATAATTTTGATGAAATATTTTTGCAACACTGTCAAATTTGCAAGGTGTGTTTTCAAAATACCCCCCCCCCCCCCCCATCCAACGATACCATATTGTAAATGAGACTCAACCAAGGCATGATACAGTATTTTTAGATTTTTAATATCTAATATATTTTTAAGTTGTTTAAATATGAATAAGATTGATCTTAATTTTTTTATTAGTAGGTTTACGTGTATGTCCCATTTAAGATGTTGATCTATGCATATACCCAGATAATTTAAGTTATTAGTTGGTTCTATACGATATTCTTTTTGCCCATCCATAATAATTAAATCTGTAAGTTTTCGTGTCTTTTTTGAGTAACAAGAGAACGATATATATTTCGTCGTCGTGAAATTGATAGATAAGAAATTTTGATTAAACCAACTTTTAATTAATTTAAAATCTTCTTCCGCAGTACTTTTTACTTCGTCCCAAGTATTACCCGTATACATTAATACTGTATCATCTGCAAAAGAAGATGTTATACTAACTGTATTAAGTGCAAGCAAGTCATTTATATATAATGAAAATAAAATAGGCCCCAAAACAGTTCCTTGGGGTACACCACATGTTAGAGTACAAGCCTCACTTATACAATTGTCAATTTTTACATATTGAATTCTATTCGCTAAATAGGATTTTATTAAATTTGATGATACACCACGGAAACCTATATTTTCTAGAGTACGTAATAATATTTTATGATTAACTGTATCAAACGCCTTGGCAAGATCCAAAAAAAATGCACAAAGTCTCTTTATTATTATCAATCGTTTTATATATATTGTCACTCAGAAAAGATATTGCGTTTTCCGTCGATATCCCTTCTCTGAAACCAAACTGTCTATGAGAAATAATGTTGTATTTATTTGTAAAGCTAATAATTCTATTCTTTATCATTTTTTCTGCAATTTTAGCGAGGTTTGAGATAAGAGATATCGGTCGATAACTGTTGAGATCTGTTTTATCGCCTTTTTTAAAAAGTAACTTTACTATTGCAATTTTAAATGCAGAAGGAAAATTTCCTGTCTGCAACATATTATTCATAATATGTACAACTGGATGTTTTATATGTTTTACGATACTTTTAAGATTTTCTCTTGTAATACCATCTTGACCTGGTGATTTTTTTGGTTTGAGTTGTTTTACTAACTCCTCAACTTCATTAGCATCTGTTGGAGGAAGGTACAGGGTTTGGTTGATATTTATATGTCCAGCAGGTACCTCTTGAGCGGGTTTTGGTATAGTTTTTGCCATTTTTTCACCAATGGTAACAAAATGTTTATTAAATTGATTTGCAATGTCAATTTTATTTGTAACGGTAACTTTATTAATCTTTATTTCTTTTATTTCCAAGTTTGAGTGTTCTTTGTTTATAAATTGTTTTGCCATAGCCCACAATGTTTTGCTAGAGCCCTTATTTTGTTCAATTTTGTTTTGGTAATACTTATTTTTTGTAGCCCTAATCAATTCTGTTAGCTTATTTTTATATTTTGCATATTCACGTGCAATATCTAAGTTGTCAGGTTGTGACATATGCTTTCTGAATAACATATTTTTTGTGTTGACAGATTTTAGAAGACCGCTCGTAATCCAAGGATTACACCGAACTTGTGAAGATTTAATGCGATATGTTACAGTACAAAGTTCAATCACATTTTGAATTTTACTAGTTAATATGTTAGTTGCCTGATCTACATTAGTTGTGGCATATATCTGATTCCAATTCTCGTCTTTTAAAGTATTATTTAATTTGTATTCATCAACTTTAGTTATAGTTCTCAAGTTACTACGTTTTTCAACCGGTGCTTTCAAATTTAAGCGTGAAATTATAACGGGTGTTCATAAACAGTCGTCATCCCAGTAGGTTTTGACTTCAGAAACGTATGTCTATTAAAATTGAGAAAAAATGCGCTATGACAGTACTCAATGACGTTTCATTGTGTTGCACGAATTAATCAAAGACATAACATTTTGTTTTTCAAAGCAACTGGGATGACGACTGTTTATGAACACCCGTTACAAAAATGATCACTAATATTAGTTTTAAGGACAAATGACTCATGGGAATTGTTTTCAATCTGTTTTAAAAATATATGATCAATACATGACTTTGAATCTTTATTTACTCTTGTGTATTTATTTATTAACGATATAAAACCGGCTTTGCTCATTATATTGAGGTAATCTTGACAAAAATTGGCATTTGATTTAATGTTAATATTTATATCGCCAACCAAAAAATGATAATCACTTTTAATTTTATTTTCATTTCTCAAATATTTTTGCAAATCTTCATTAAACTGTAACACATATCGAATGTGGCCTGTAAATCGCACTTACTACAACTATCTTATCAGTAACATAAATGGATATTTTGATTATTTTGATTTCGCCCAAGTTTATAATTTCAGATTTATAGTTGTGTGAATCTTTTATATAAACTATTACACCGTCATTTTGGTTAACAACTCCTTGATTATAAATTGATCTAAATCCCGGTATGTTATAAAAATCTTTGTTATATATTTTTCAAGTTTCAGTAAAAACTATGCAATCAAAATTGTAACTTCTAATATTATTATGAAAAACAGAAAAACAATTAGTGTTTTTATTACCATTAGCTACCAAATAGTTAACATATTCTGTCGCCTCGTTCATTTCTGCTGTATCCTCCGGTACATAACTAAAATCTCTTAGATATTGCTCCATAGACAAAGAAACAATTTAAAGTATAGCTGAAAGAAAATACATTAGTCTGGATAATATATTTTTCACACTTAATTCTAACTATTGGGCTGTTATCAGTTTTTCTGGCTAAAAGTTTAGAATTTTTGAACCATACATACTTAAACATTTTTTGACTGTTTACCATTTTTTGTTTAGTCAAGTACATAAGCCGTTTGAAGTAAGGTGTCAGATGTTCACTAACGTAAATCGGAGTAGCTTGTTGAATGGGAAAAACATCCTTCAGGGTTGGACGGATTATTTTGCTTTATGCTAGAAGGATATCTCGGACCATTCTGTTGACAAATTGAACTACGATGGATTTATTATTATTTGCAGATGGAAGGCGATGAACTGGCTGGATGTCAGCCGCTGATACTGATATTTGAGCCTTTTCGCCAATCTTTTGAATAAGATAAAGTAAATTTTCTTCTTTTGTTTCTGGGACCCCGTCAATTATCACATTATGATTCCGATTGTATTGACGATCTTCTTGAATAATTAGATTTAGTTCTTGGTTTTCTTTTTCAAGCTTAATGCACTTGGTTTCTATTTCCTCTTGTTTTTTTATTAGCTTGGTATTTTCTTCCGTTAACGTTTTCACCGCTTTAGTGTAATCATCTATTTGCGCACTATAATACTCCATTGATTTCCGAAATTCTTTTATCTGAGCGATAACTTCGCCGTTCTCTTCTTTCAGTATTTTTCTTATCAACTCGCCCATTAATTCAGCTGTTGTATTATCCATTGATATGGCCGGTAGAGCGACTTGCTTTACTTTGTTAGAATCCGCATTTTTCTGTTCTTCTAATTTATTTCTACACATAATACAGCGCCACATGTCTTTAAACTCATTATTGCTCAACTTCCATTTAGCTTCGCGAACTCCCGAACATAGATAATGCATTTTATACCCGCAGCCATTACAAATAATAAAATCACCATCCGACGGGAGATTCTCAAGGCATTTCTCGCATTTATGCATTTTCTTAGCGTACCGTGCTTTATAATATCACACCAGCAAGGAAGTGTTCACTAACTTAGGTAAACTTAGAGAGCGCACCTCAAAACACGTCCGGTTCGCTCCGCTACACGTGACAGAATACAGAATACAGAATACAAACAGGTACGTCAAAAAAGTGACCTCGTTGACACACGTTATAATAAAATTGAGTTTTTTAAGTTTTAGTGCTATTTGAACATCGAGTGTACAATTTTCTAGCTACGAAGGGTGTTTTTATGATTTCTACTCAGAGCTGGGTAGTAGTTTATTACTTTGCAATTAAATTTATTTTTGTTGATTTGCCTTGTAACTGAATTACTTTTTAAAATACTGTAATTGTATTTGGTAATTTCCATTTTTATTAAATAGTAGGTACTCGACAATTACTTTTTGAAAGTAATTAATTACTATATGCTATTCCTCAATTACTTTTGAGTAAATAAATTACTTTAAAGTATTTGAATTACTTTACAAGTATTTGAATTACTTGTGGTAATAGAATTACTAAATTGCGGATATTGATTAGGTATTAAATCATCAGAACGCCAAAAATAAAATAAGGCCTTATTAAGTTACATATTGGAATGGTTGCACCTTGCTTGTTATGTTATGACTAGACAATGGCCCCCTGTGTAAAACTGCAAGCTTGCAACCTTGAACGATAAATAGCTTCTTTGTATGAATTGCAAGTCTGCAACCTTGAACGCACGTGGCTTCCTGTCTCGCGCTCCCTTTTAGAGATAACGCTTATCTTAGTTGATTAGACATAGTATATATACAAGTAGCTTGCACCTCTAAGATAAGTTCCAGTTAGTTCGTAGCTAGATGTAAGAAATTGTCTGGCAGCTAATCTGTGTGCTTCCAATGTTATATTTCATTGTAAAATAAAAATAAACGTTTTTTAAAAAGTCGTTTCGGCGGCCTTTTAATAAAACTGGCGCAGTCGTTCGGATTTGTGGAGGAAAACCTGGAAAACTACAAACATCGAGTCGACCAGCAACTTTCCTTGAGGTTCAGCTCTTTGCCGCAAATCGACACCTACCACCCAGCGGATCTTCGGACATCTCCAACAGGGACAAACATCGCCCGATCGTGAGAAGCGCCCGTCGACCCAGCTCCTGCTCCTCCGTGGTTATTGGAACCATCTGGTCATTGGGACCACTTGATCATTGGGATCAGTCTCTGGTTTGGCAACGTCAACAACGACGACCCCAGGACAACTTTTGGATAACGCTCTAGCGCAAAGCAGACTATCCAAAGTCGGACTTCAGGACCTAGCTGTTTGCAGGCCAGCCGACATCAACAGGATCGACGCATCCTTTTTGAAGACAACAGGACGTAGCAGATCGCACGCCGTTCGTCAATTTTAACGCACAATGTAAGTGCATATTTTTATAATAATTTTCAAGCTTTAGAGAAAAAGCAAAGGTATATTTTAAAAAATAATAATTTTCAAGCTTTAGAGAAAAAGCAAAGGTATATTTTAAAGGCAACAAAGTAACGACTATTAAAGCGTTCGCCTAAGTAATAATTTTTAAGTTTTAAAGAAAAAGCAAAATAAAAAATTTTAAAGGCAACAAAGTAACGTAATATAATTTTCAAAAGTAATAATTATTAAAGCGTTCGCCTAAACAACAAAGTAAAAATTTCAAAGGCAACAAAGTAACGTAATATAATTTTCAAAAGTAATAATTATTAAAGCGTTCGCCTGATCTATAAAGCTAATTAATCTCAAACAAACTTTAACTTATACTAACATAGTTCTAATATTTATTTATAATATTAGGCAGAACGTAGTAAGCCAGACCAATTGCTGCACATACTAGGTGTGCTTAATTTGCATTTGTGCTTGCGTTCTTGCGCGTAGGCATCCCCTAGTCATTAAACTGTTTACTAACATAAAATAAAATTAAAAATAAGTGAAACAAATATGGTAAAATTAATTTTTGTCTACAAAAATTCTTATGTTAAGGCGAGAATCTTAAGTAAAAACACCTAGAAATTTTTTTTTTAACAATTATAAAATTTTTATGTTTAGATCACCATTATCTTGAAGTATTAGATAAAAAATTATATTTTGAAACGATTGTAGAAATTTTATGTCACGAGATCGATCACGCTCACCAAGGCATTCTATCCCTAGAATTTTATTTTTAAATAATTGTAACAACCCAAATATGGTTGACCAAAACGCATCATTGTTTCCCCCACATTTTAATGTAGCTTTACTAAATGAAATTCCCACATATGATGGTAATCAAGCCACTCTTTCGGAATTTATCAGATCCGCAGAAATCATTGCAACTAAATTTTGCACAGAAAATTCAAACGATTATATCAACCAAATAATTTTAAATTCGATAAGGAATAAATTAAAAGGTCAAGCGTTAGAAGTAATTACAGGTTACCAGTATGATACTTGGAAAGACTTAAAAAATGTCTTAATTGAAAATTTTGGCGACCAAAGGTCAGAATTGAATCTTTTAATTGATTTAACTAAATTAAAACAGAATAAAGACTCTCCCATAGAATTTTTCAATAAAGTTAGAACCCATTTGGCTATTTTTAATTCAAAAGTTTCTCTGAGTCGAGAATCAAAAGACATTATCACTTATAAATTAAAGGCTAATAAAGATTTAGCACTTCGCACTTTTACAAGTGGACTAAATGAAAATTTAGGAAGCTTTGTAAGAAGTAGAAATCCAACTTCACTAGAACAAGCCTTAAGCATAGTAAAAGAAGAAATTGATATCAGATATTCTCAAAATCAAAATAATTTTCAAAGTCAAAAATTAAATAAATCAAATTTAACTTCCAATATTCAAACACGAAATTCACATCAACCTAAATTTAATAACCCAAATTTTATGCAAAGACCATTCCAATCAAATCGAAGTAATTTTAACCAAAATCCTAAAAGTAATTTTAATCAAAATCCCAACTATTTTAAAAATCCAACGAATTTTAACAATCAGAATAATTCTAGAATAACTCAAAATTCAAGCTTTAATGCATTTGCACCAAAACCAAATTTTTCACCAACAAATAAACCAGAACCTATGGACTTTAGCACTATAAAAAGACCAGTTACTCAACAATCAAATTTCCCTAATAAATATCAAGCAAATTCTCAGAACGTTAATAGAAATTTTAATCATTTAAATTACCATCAAGAAAAACCTCCGGATGAATATGAAGACTTAACCGAAAATTTATTTGAAAATGGAGAATTTTCAACTCCAGAAAATTTTAAGGAAAACCTTCAGGAATATTCTGACCCTGATAATTCACAAGACTTAGATCACACCCCAGATTATTTCGAATATCCAGATCCAGACGATACTGTAAATTTTCATTAAGAGCCTCGGAAAAGAATATTTTAACTTTTAATATAAATCCAAAATCAAACCTTCCTTATATTATAATTCCCGCCACCGGCGATAAACTTTTAATAGATACAGGTAGCTCACAAACAATAATTTCCCCAGAATTTGTACAACAACATTTTCCAAATTATATTTATGAAACAGAATTCGAGATAGTTACATCTCATGGAATTTCTCAACATAACTTAATTGCAGATTTACCCATTCCTAATCTTTTTTATAAAAACGGAACACATACGTGTTATTTATTCAATTTTCACCAAGACTATGTAGGACTTATTGGATCCGATTTACTTTCAAAATTATCCGCCCGAATAGATTATAAATGGATGCACATTCAAACAGAAAAAACAGTAATACCGTTCTATTATAATCCATCAAAAACTAAACAGGAAATTCAAAAACGTAACGAATGTAATTTTTCCAAATTTAAAAACTCAGATTTTGTCAGAAAACTTGTAGTACCTCCGCGTACAGAATGTTTTGTAAATTTACCAGCAGTAGGAAAGAATGGAACTAAAATAGCTCCAAAACTAAAATTTAATGACAAATTAATTATGCCTTCAGCATTAGTGAAATTACACAATAATTGGTTTAAAACCAGCGTAATTAATACTTCAAAGGAAACACAAGAAATAAATATTTATAATCCTTTATTTTTAGAAGACTATGAACCCGATAGCAAAAATCAACCTATCAGACTTAACAACTTTAATATAAAAACTCCAAACACCAAAAGTATTTTAAATAACAATTTAAAAAACAATTTAAGATTAGACCATTTAAACGAAGACGAAAAAACTCTTTTGACCAATTTATGTTTTCAATACAGAGATGTATTTTACTCTCCCGAAATACCTTTATCTGTTACGAATTTGACAAAACACCACATTAGGACTAAAACCAATGCACCTATATTTACGAAAACATACCGTTATCCCCATATTCATCGCGAAGAAGTCAAAAAGCAAATAAAGAAAACGTTAAACGAAGATATTATAGAGCCATCGGAATCACCGTATAATTTTCCTATTTGGGTCGTCCCAAAAAAATTAGACGCCT
This sequence comes from Agriotes lineatus, assembly GCA_940337035.1. Taxonomy (NCBI): domain Eukaryota; kingdom Metazoa; phylum Arthropoda; class Insecta; order Coleoptera; family Elateridae; genus Agriotes; species Agriotes lineatus. The sequence continues at coordinate 19,674 of CALNHX010012761.1, forward strand.
CTGGAAAACAAAAATGGCGTATTGTAGTTGACTATCGAAAGTTAAATGAACAAACTATTGAAGATAAATATCCATTGCCCCGTATAGAAACCGTATTAGACAATCTTGGCAGAGCTAAATACTTTACAACTTTGGACCTTGCCTCTGGTTTCCACCAGATAGAAATCGAAAAGAAAGATCGCGAAAAAACCGCTTTTTCAACCGAAGAAGGCCATTTTCAGTTTAAAAGAATGGCTATGGGTTTACGTAACAGTCCTGCATCCTTCCAAAGGATGATAAATACAGCCTTAATTGGACTCACTCCAACACAGTGCCTAGTTTACCTAGACGATATTATAATTTTCGGAAGTTATCTTCAAGAACACATGCAACGTTTAAAAAATGTATTTCAAAAATGTAGAGATGCTAATGTAAAGATTCAGCTAGATAAATCAGAATTTTTACATAAATCTGTAAAATATTTAGGTCATATAGTTACTTCAGAAGGAATAAAACCAGATCCATCTAAAATATCAGCAATCAAAAATTTCCCAGCACCTAAAACAAGAACCGAGATAAAATCATTCTTAGGACTATTTGGCTATTATAGAAAATTTGTCAAAGACTTTGCCAAAATAACTAAATTTTTAACCGTATGTTTAAAGAACGAAAATAAAATTGTACACACTCCTGAATTTTTGAAGAACTTTGAGTATTGCAAACAAATTTTAATGAATGAACCAGTACTTCAATATCCTGATTTTGAAAAACCTTCGAACTGACTACCGATGCATCTAAATTTGCGATAGGCGCGGTATTATCCCAAGATGGTAAACCCACCTGTTATGCCTCCAGAACCCTTAATAATGCAGAACAAAATTATACTACAATTGAACGAGAACTCCTAGCCATAGTTTGGGCAACCAAACAATTTCGTCCATATCTGTATGGAGTAAAATTTAAATTGTACACCGATCATAGACCGCTTGTTTGGCTCAAAAATTTAAAAGAACCAAATTCCAAATTAACTCGTTGGGCACTTAAATTAGAAGAATACGACTTCACCGTAAACTATCTACCAGGCAAATGAAATAAAGTTGCCGACGCTCTATCACGTGTTCAAATTCACCCCATGACTTTAGACACACCCGATAGACTTCATACACCAACACCAATACAAGGTAACGAAAGTTTAATGGCAAGTAGGGCAAGCACCCCCGACATACAAGACTTTTTTTCAGTACCGACCATCGGACCACCAAAATCAGAAACGCCTAAAGTAAAAGTTATATCCGACATTCAAATAAGACCACCAAATAACGACGATAATAAATCCTATGTCGAAACAATACATTCGCAACAATCGTCTACCCCCGTGATCGATATTGCCGAAAAACCTCTACAACAATTTAAGAATCAAATTGAATTTGTAATTTCTCAGCTACCACGAGATATCGGAATCACTAAATACGACGGAATTACACATTATTCTGTATCCCTAAATAATACAAATAAAATTGACGTATTCAACAGGCTATTAATTGCATCGACATATAGAAATGGACCGCTAATGGACGACTGCGCAACTCTTTGCGTTAGAAAGAGAAAGAGAACACTTTCAGAACTATCTTTTCTTTTCCTGCCGGCCTCCTATTGGCCGACAGAAAATGTTCCTTTTCCTGCCGGCCTTCTATTGGCCGACAGAAAATGACGTCAGAGCGACAGGGCGGTCGCGCCGTACGCTAATGTGCGCCAACAAGGACAGAGCGTTCTCAAGTCATATGCGTTCTCTTTCTATCCCGTTTGGCTCGCGCAGCTCTGACTAGCGGTCCATTTCTATATGTCGATGATTAATTGAACATTGTGAACCTAGAACACATTACCATTGTTATTTTCCTAACGACGAACTTTGTTTAGATTTTTCTAATTTTCTGCAAAACATAATTAACGACAACACACCCAAATTTCATCGATGTATGTCACAAGTGACTTACGTTCTAAATCCACAAGATCGTCAATATCAAATCCAAAATTACCATCTAGGCAAAACCAATCACCGTGGTATCAATGAAACAATTGAACACATAAAAAGAAAATATTATTGGAAATCAATTAATAAAGATGTCACCGATTATATTAATAATTGTCATATTTGTAAAACGCAAAAGTACAATAGAAACCCAATTAAGCAGCCTTTACAGCTTACTCCTACACAAAACCAACCATTTCATACTATACACTTGGATATTTTTCAGATTGGTAAGAGAAGCTATCTAACAAATATAGATTCATTTTCCAAATTCGCCCAAGCATATTATATTAAATCTCGAAATTTAACAGACATCATTGAACAATTACTTAATTATATGTGTACTTTTACTACACCAAATATCATTATAGCTGATGGAGAATTTAACAAAAATATTTTTAAAGACTTCATAGCTTTACATAAAATCCAGTTGCATACGACAACCCCACATCACCATCAATCTAATTCCCCAATTGAACGATTGCATTCGACAATAATTGAACACTATCGACTATTGACGGATGTACCTGAACAAAACAAAATTCAATATTGTATTCTTGCATACAATCATACGATACACTCTAATCTCAATTTAACCCCTTTTGAGATTGTATTTGGTCATACTGAATGTAGAAATCAGTTCGATTTAGACTATACAAAAACCTACTATCATGATTATTTATCTGGTCACAAAATCCGCATGAAAAAAATTTACGAAATATTGCAAGGCAAGCAAATTGATACTAAAGAAAAGCGAAATTTAAAATTAAATCCAACTCGGAAAAATAAAACATTTCAATTAAACGAAAAAGTATTTGTTAAAACTAATTCCAGAAGCAAAGACGAACCAAAATTTATAGGACCCTATACAATATCTCAAATTCTCGATCATGACACATATGAATTAGTACCGCATAATGGATCTTCCAATATCAGAAGACACGCAAATGAATTATTACCCTATTCAGCCTTATTACCTTCATCGTCTGTATCTTGATTAAACATTCAATTATACATGACG